>JAVLUZ010000428.1:0-92214 GCA_036768485.1 Mermis nigrescens
CCATTCTAGAAGTTTTTTTCCGTCGAGCTTTCTATATGATCTAAATGCGCTTTAGCTACAACTAATGCCCTAGCTAGGCGTAGATCATCATTATTTTTAATTTCTACAAAACATTGTTTGCTTTCATTTCTTTTTCCAAATTTACAAATCTACGTTTATGCTGTCCAGACCCACTTGGCGGACTAACCTGTACTATTTTTATCCGCGTTTCCGGCTGTTCAAGTCGCACTTCTTCATTGGACTGCAGGATGCGCTCAATGGTGTGTACGATTTGCTCGCCTTTTATTTGTTCGCCTTTTCGGAAAGGCACGATCGCCGGTTTCTTCAGCGTCGGGCGTGTTATTTGCAGGCCCACCATATCCGTCGCACTCGAGCCGTCCAGAATCTTTGTCACCGCACTATCAAAGATTTCGGCCAAACTTTTTCCCAAATCAAGACGATCCAGATTTTTAAAAGTTCAATCGTGTAGGCGCGTCCTTCGGTGTTGAAGCGTTTGATCTTTTCCGTTGTTGGCTCCCCCAGCTCGTAAAAATCTTCTGGGGAAACCACTCGTCCACAATTTCAAGGTCTTCCTCTCGCATTTCTTCATCCGATTCGTACCACATGTCTTGCGTTGAAAGGTCTTCCATTTCAATATCAGAAGCCATTTCAATAAGTAAAATCAAGAGCAGAAATTGAGCAGTTCAAAAGAGCAATAATTTTGGAGAATGATTTTTCTTGCCTGCTCTCTCCTTTTATACCCTCTGAGATGAGACTATTTTTGGTATCAGTCAAACCGGAAATTTCCGGTTTTTTAAAATTTTTGTTTTAAAAAATAGAACCTATGATGACTCATCGTCTGCAAGTGAACGTGCAGTCAACCAAGATAGTTGATGATATGAACTAAAATTAGAACAGTAGCATGGGGAAGGCTGCTGGCTATTTATGCAAATTAAAATTAATTGGTTCCGCCCGTCCTGGATAACCGACTGTGCATTGTTGGGCGGTTCACGCCAATGTGTAGTAGTATAGCCGAAAATTCAGCGATTCAAGCGGGTGAGTGCAAGTGTACTAAGAGCGTGCGTGGTCCAAATGGAATCTCTATGCTTAAGCACGTGCTATGCTTAAGCACGGAGACTCCAGAAGGGCAGGCTTTACTACTCATGCCCTATAAGTAGGTGGTTAACCCTTGATAAAACGCATCGAAAAGAGTTCTATAAATCGACTTCATTACTTAAGTTTTCTCCTAAAAGTACCTGGACAAGCAACTCCAATACGCTATTGTACACAAAACAGAAAACCATAGCACATTGAAGTATAACTAGGTACACAGCACAGCATAGTCGTTTGTAGAGGGCCAACAGAATCATTGTAGATCTAGTTGAATGCTAGAAAAACTTTATAAATTGTACAATAGATTTAATTGCCATTTAAGGTCAATTCCAATCATGCACAGAAAATTTCTGATTTGAATGAATTTTCGGACTTAATTTTGCTTTATTTTTAACTTAATGTCTCTTTTTTGCCTTCTGAGTCTAGACACCCGAATCCTAGACTCATTCCTGGTGTACATACATTGTACATGTAGTGAGGTGACTGGGAGGTCGCTCAACAAAAGAATACGATTTTATTGGGCCAAAATGACGTCAAAAACTGGCATAAATGCTAAAATAGTCTAAAAGCTACGTTAATTTACAGTTTGTGGTTAATTTTAAGCAGTTTTGGAAAAATTTTCTGATTTTCACCCATCTCTAGCCTTAATTTTGCTTATTTTTCCCTTATCGGGGGTCAATACCATACGTGGGCAGCAAGAAAATTTTGGGGGGGGGGGGGTGCAGATTTTTGAAAGTCAAAAAATGGTCTTAAAAATGCTGGTATGGCGATAAAAACACCATTTTTCGACGTTTCTCATCAAGCACTATCCATTGGCATCAAAAATTGCGAAAAAAACGAAAAAAATTTTCAAAAATTGAATTCTGGGGGTATTTTGATTTCTGGGGGGGTATTTTGGTTTCTGGGGGGTGCATACCCCCAAACTTCACGCCCAGATGCGTGGTCAATACCCCCACTCCCCATGTGCATGTCTTTCAACAGGTAATTCCTAATTGCTTTAGATTAAGTACAAAATCATTTGAGCTGTTTCTTTTGTGTTCATACATGTAACACGGGGGGATGAGGAGGATCTCCAACTCAAAGTTGGCCGCCCCCCAAAGTCAGAAATTTTTTACCCCCTCTCAATTTTTAGGAAAAACTTGCATTTTTCAGCCAATTTTAGGTGCTTATTTGCCATTTTTGACCAGAAATTGGAAGTCACCCCCCTTTAAAATGGCCGCGACCCCCACCCAAAATTTTGAGCCGTTGTATGTTTGTGCCAATAGATCAAAATCCAGACAACTGAATGATGAGAGAACAAAGGCGTTGGATTAATGACTGATAGAGTATAATGTTCATAAAATACATTATTGAGATTTTATGGCGGCTGCTCTATTTATATAAAAAGTAGCGATTTTCAGTTCAAAATGGCTTGGGGGTATACTTTCAGAAAGTTCTGGGAGGGGGATACCCTCGTATCCCCCAGTGTGCATGTGTGTGCGGAGGATGTCTCTCTATATGTGTATTGTATCTCTTTTTTGGATACAAATGCCATTTGCTCTTTTCAAATATCGGATTATTTTATATTCATTCTGGTTGGTTGCAGTTATACATAGACATTAATGGAAAGATGCCAAAGAAGTTGTGCCGATTAGGAGAAACGCGATGGCTTTCTCTTTTTAATTGCGTTTCAGTCATTTTGGAGCAGCGGGACTGTTTGGCAGAGTACTTTTCTGGCGTGGAACAATCGGAAAAAGGGGATAATAAATATGTCGCTCGTAGCCTGAGTGCTATGTTTGCTGATACAACTAATAAAGTAAACCGATTTCATTATATTTATCCTGATTTTTTACCGTTTGACGCTTTTTTGCAGCTTTTACATGACATTTTGTCGCAGTCTACTGCTTGACTTCATGCGTGCAAATCTGTTATTCCAATCAGAAAATGCAGATAGCCTTAAGCTTATTCGAGATCTACGACTTTTCTATGAAAAGTAATCAATGTCTTATTCATTCAATTTTGAATGTTTTGAACAAGTTCTGTGATTACTTTTCACTTAATCTTATAGTCTTTTTCTAAGCCTAGAAAAACAAGATGAAAAAAGAGTCGCAAGCTAGCTTGGAATGCATGTGAATGAATTATAGCATATGTACGTAGCAGTATTGTAGCACAATAAATATATTGACCTATACATGTGGCTTATTCATTTTTTCAGTGTGCTGATTAGCTTGGAGTCATTAGGTATTTAGTTTGCTTGTTGTTCATCAAATTAATGTGTCTATGTCATATTTTTCAGGCTATTTTCAATTTAAGCCTTGCAATTTAATTATCAAAATTTGTTCTTACGAACAGAATTCATACCTTCGAATATTGTTTTGAATGCTGTTCAGGTTGTTGCATAAGTTTGCATTGCCTGATCGTCTTGACAAACACCTTATTCTTCACTGGAAACGTTTGATTTCGAGCGATATATTTGGTAAGAAATTTTGTTATTTATGTAAAAGAGCCAATCTTTTTTTACACAATACTGCTAACTTGAAATGCATGTGAATGAATTATAGCATATGTATGAAACGCGATGGCTTTCTCTTTTTCGAGCGACATAAGTCTGGGATGAAGTGCTAGAAATTTTTGCATTTTTATCACTTTAAGATCGATGACAAAATAACCAATACAAGAAGTATATACTATCCTTGCTCGCCATGAATGTTGATGCTGCATCATGTATTATGCGATGATAGAGAATGACGGAGGATGGATCTTTAACATGCCTATTACGTCATGTTGCTGACTTCATTGGTGTATCATAGGTAGCGCGTTAGCGCGTACCTATAATATACTTGGGTACCCCCAACACCTGGGCACCCCCCTACAGCTATAACGGGACACTTCTGGAAGGTGCGGTTTTTTTAAAAGAAAGATAATAAAAAATTCGCTGCCCGTGTTTTTTTGTTTTTTCTTGAAACTCAAAATTGACTGTGTAAAGAAGGTGTAAAGTTTTTGTGTAACGTTATAACATAGGACAAATTTTGGGACCTTTTTACTGCGGCATGTGGACAACTGAGTATTGATGACTCGAAGGATTGAACAGAATAGGATAATAGAGGGATGAATTCTACAGATGACACTTTTTTTGTTTTTGAAATTCGCATTATTTATCGAACGGCAGTGTAAAGAGTGCGAAAATCTGGGGAGTGAAAAAGCACTTTTTGGTCGAGTTTTCAACCTTCCTATGTCCGATACTAACTCCGGTTATGAGGTTTTTAAAATGTTTTCTGACAGAAATGTAGAGCGGATCAAGGGCTACATTCTGCATATAAGCAAAGTCTTCTATGCTCTATGGTGAGTTAGATCCTGGGGTTTAAAGTTTACACTCTAGTGGATGGTGTAAAAAAATGGATTTTAACTAAGATTTCTCTGCCAAATTTTTCCGCTTATGAGTCAGTGCAAATCGAAGACAGCATTAATAAAGTGCCTCACAGGGGCTAAACATCGCAGCAAACCGCATTTAAAAAAACGCAATATTGAGTTATTTATGGGGGTGTAAAGTTCGAAATCAGAGGTAAAAAATGGGCTAAAAAACACGTTTTTTCCGAAGTTTGATTGATAAATCATGCCAAATAATTTTTGCAACAGAATTTTGGCACACAGGAATGTACTACGATTTAAAAGCTACAAATTGTACCAAACCGAATTTCTTTAAACTCAATGGGGAGTTCGGTACGGAATTTTAAAGTTTACAGTGTTCTAAATGGTGGAAAATACGTTTTTGTTGCGTTTTTTGTTCGCCACTTTCTCCGTCCAGAAGTCGGGATAAGTCTAATAGAATAAAAATAAAGTGCTTTATATCGGGTGCATGTCAAAGCAAATTGTCTATACATTAATATTTAGCGAGTGTAAAGTCAAAAATTTGGAGTTTTAAATGCGTTTCTGTCTTGTTTTTTCTGCCTGCTTCTCCGGTTACGAGTCAGGGACACGTTTATCAAGTCTAGAAATGGACCAGGAATCAAATTTGATATGCCAGTCTGGCGCATATGTTTACACTCTACGGTGTTGTAAAGTAGTTTACACCAATTGTTAGTTTGCCCATAGAACATTATGTAGACTTAATTTTTTCATAAATATTAATCGTAATATCGGAACAATATCAAAATTACGAATCTGACTAAAATCTTCTTTACACTAGGTGTTTACATGAAGTTTACACTACATATATATTTATCTTCGTTTTTGAGCATTCCTGAAACCTAATTTTTTCTTGGAGCCTAGAAGTTTTCAAAGGATCAAATGTGAGACGTCACGTAGGCGCGTTTGTTTACATCCAACAGTGATGTAAAGTAGTTTACATTCATTGTTTATATGTCCTCAGACCATTGTAGAGACATAATTTTTTCATGAATGTTGATCATAATATCCGAGTAATTTTTTACACTGCATGTTAGCCTTTGTTCTAGAGCATTGCAAAAATCGAAATTTTTTCCTGAGATATAAAAATTTACAGGGAATGAAATATATACGTCAATTGGGCGCGCTTGCTTACACTCAGCAGTATTGCAAAGTGGTTTAAACCTAATGTTTATTGTCTTTAAAACATTATGAAGACTCATTTTTCCATAAATGTTGAAAGAAATATCGGAGCAATATCAAAATTACGAATCCGACTAAAATATTCTTTACGCTATGTGTTTGTGTAAAGTTTACGTTACGTGTTAACCCTAATTCGATAGACTTGCAGAGACTTTGTAACTGAAGTCAAGAAATTTTCAAGGATTCATATGTGAGACATCAATTAAGTGAGTTTGTTTACCCTCAAAAGTAATCTAAAGTGATTTAAAAATTATGTTCAAGTGTCCTTAGATCATTGAAGAGATGTAATTTTGTCTTAAATGGGTTGCATTAAAGTTAAATCTTTCTTAGCCGTGTTTATAATATGTTTCACAAAATCTTGCACATGGAGAGCTATCGTTTAATTGATGTAAATTGCCTGCAAAAGTGGTTTAAAATGAACCAGCAATCACACTACTGTGCACAGAAGTCGACAAAGATATACAGCTTTATTGTAATCATGTACATTAATAAGCCGTAAACTGTTAGTATTCTCTACACCTAGTAGTTGTGTAAAGTTTGCACTATTCATTTGTTGTTAATATGTAGTCTATACTACAAATTTATTTTACTACCAAATCAAAGCGTTAGTGTTCCTTACATTTGATATTTGCGTGAAGTTTTTGAATTTTTGCCGAAAATCTTTGCCTTCTAATTTACCAACATCCCGCCTTTTCCATTTTCTTGAAGTTTAAAATCTTTTATAATTCTCTCATAATTTAATGGTAGGTTTTAACTTTAAGTTTCTCTTGGTTTACAACTCTCGCTTAGCAAGCTCATTTTTCAAAACTTTTTCATAGTGATCAGATTAGTTGCGTTTAGTTTGGAATTGGTGGACGGTCGTTATTTTATTACTCGGCTTAAATAAACCAAGTGACTATCTTTTGATTATTTTCTTCATCGCAAATTCAAACACCCAATTTTCAATTTGAAAATTGACCCAATTTTCAATTTGAAAATTGATCCAATTTTCAATTTGAAAATTGAAAATTGGGTGTTTTCAATTTCAAAAGTCACAACACATTGTGCTTGTGTATTGATTGAGTGAGGATTTGCAATGTGAATTCGTTGGTTAAATTTTTGTGCTTGATTATAAGTGAACTGCACATTAAGAAGAAATAACTTAATGCAGTTTTAATTTGAAAATGGATGGTGTCAATAAGGTTGTCTTGTTTAAAAAGGATAATGCTGATGTTAAGAACAATATTGTTTTCCGCGTTCTTGGACTGTTGTCATTATTGTGGCATGTTACTGATTGTGTTTACTGACTGATGTACTGAAATCACGCTAATTAAAAGTAGTGTACTAGCAAAGAAAAATGCTCCGATGGAACAAAAAAGATGAATATACTTGGAATTGTGGATTATTATGGATGTAAAAGGAGGGGACTAGGAAAAATCTACCTAAAGTCGGAAAATCTGCTAAAAATCACACTTTCTCTAAGCAACGCAAAAAATCGATGTATATTCTGCGGCCTCTAAAAAAGTGTCTTTTTTAAATAATGTTCGAAGTTTCAGATAAGAGTGTATAAACGAAATCTATCAAGGTTACTTTTTAAATTGCTGGCACCTGATTGATAGAAAACTAAGAGGTATTGTATTTAAAGTTGTTTTGTTTTATGAGCATTATAGCAAGCAAAGCAGGAGCCGATTGATTAGTGCACACAATCGTTTCGGGCATGCTAGTGTATCTACATTAAGTCTGTTTCAAGTCAACTTACGTGTTTCCTACTGTTTTTAACCAACCATGTCTTCAATTGTCTTCGATGTTTGCTATTTCATTCAATTGGCTTGGAAGACTGTTAGTTTACTTAATATCATTTCCCATAGCTACTGCATAGCTAACGTGCTGCTGTTTCAATCATTGTTATGGTTGAATATTTATTTTAATCTGTTGGCCGCAGAATATATACATCGATTTTTTGCGTTGCTTAGAGAAAGTGTGATTTTTAGCAGATTTTCCGACTTTAGGTAGATTTTTCCTAGTCCCCTCCTTTTACATCCATAATAATCCACAATTCCAAGTATATTCATCTTTTTTGTTCCATCGGAGCATTTTTCTTTGCTAGTTAAAAATATATTTGCTGTCCTTCTCTATCATCGTAAAATGCATAATGCCGTGACATCATTCATGGCGGGGACTGTACATATCTTGCATATAGATTGACAGAAAAGTTTGACGTTTTTGCGATGCATAATGTCTGGAAACTAGCGAATAGCGATAGCTTTTATGATTTAAGCTCAACTTGGAACCTTTCTTACGATCAGAAATGGTGAAAATTTTACCTTGTGAAAAACTGTATCTGGAAAAAATTGAACTAGGTGTTAAGTGCTAATTTTTATTAAATTAGTGGTGCGAAGCGCAAAAAAATTTGGGCATTTTCATGCTAGTCAACGTCAAAAACCTATATGTTTTCATAGTTAACAATGCTGAAAAAATTTCGGGGAGGAATTCCCTTTTACTCCCTAGATATGGGTCTTCATCTACCGATATGTAATTTAGACAGACACAGACATCCCATCCTCTCAGAATAAAGAACGCATTAATTATCAAGCTCAAATAATATGTCTTGCTAAATTTAATCAATGTGAAAGGCATTTATATTGACTGTTATTCTAGCCCCACAAGTGCCATAAATTTTGGGATGGAATTTACTCAGCTATCGGACACGCTGGATGCTGAAACAAGACGAATGATCAGAGAACGATACAAAAATTGTTTGATCCAAGCTGCTCGACAGATTTTTCCTTATTCACTCCTTATTTTATTCAATTTTCAATTTGTTAAAACTGGATTTACTACCTGTATTAGTGTGCTTAAGCCGTTCTCAGTGTGTTTGATTAATAAAAATATGCCAGGCAATTTTGATATTTTGCATTTTTGCCTAGTTTTTGAATCTCATGTGGCGACTAAATGCAGCGCTACAGGCTTATAGGAAAAAGCGCCACAAATACTGAGAAAGTCTGACTTTTATCGTTAAAGTCAATTTTGGGCATTCAGAAGATATAAACTGGAAAATTACTTAAAACATCTTCAGTGTCTCTCCCAAAAGTATATGTGCATGCAAAAAATGATGGCCCTAAAATTGCTTTGTAAATATGGAAAAATATTTGCAAAAGACAAAAATTCTGAAGGGCACTTAAAAATAGCTGTGTAAACAGTTTCATATTACGAGAATTTGGACTATGTTTATAGGCTAATTTTCGTAATTTAGGATATTCAGGATCTTTAATTACGTATGTTTTCAGGTTTTTATCTGAAAATTTTTTTTAACTTTGTATACCTTATATACGTGTAATATGGGCTTGATACATAATATATCACAAATGCTTTATGTCAGTAATTGAATTATTTTAAATTCCTTTAACTTTCAGTGTAGTGATTACTTTGAAAAATAAACTTCCTTATTCGCCTTCAGTTAAGGAATACATTTTTGGCTTCTATTAATTTAACACTAGTTATGTAGCTAGCAGCATTTTTTCTTGTTGCTTAAAATGATTGTTACTTTCAGTTCCGGCTATTTCACGATTTACAGATCTTGCATAAATCACTCATACGTATATTGCTTTAGGTCCGCAAAATATTGCCTGATTCACTCGATTCACTTTGTCTTTTGGAAATCTTGAGTCCGGTCCGGAGCATATTGTAAAAAAAATATCAGGATATTGGAAAATTGATTGTAAAATTTCCGACCTTGACAAAGGATCCCGTTGCTGCAGAAGATGAATTTCGATCTCTGTCCTTTGAGCATTACCTTGATCCAGGAAGCGATGTTGTACAGTTTTGGCTTAAAGTTCGAGACCTTAAAGATGCTGGTGGCTGCAGTCGATTTAATAACATTTGTGATTTTGCTCTAGCTCTGCTTTGCTTACCTATATCGAATGCTTCAGCTGAGCGCGTATTTTCAATCATGAATATCGTTAAAAATAAGTTAAGAAATCGCTTATTGTGCCATTCAGCTGATGCTGTGATCACTGTTCGTTATGCCTTTATCTTATGGAATATATCTCTTTCTAGCTTTAAGCCATCAAAAGAGATGTTGTTGCGCTTTACGGATTCTATTTACATGACCAAAAATGTAGCTCCTGATGAAAATCAGGAATCTGTTATTGAATGTTTGTCAGCTGTTGATGTTGAATAAAATGTTATACTTTGTGGTGCAGCATTAGTCTTCCATTATTTTTGCATCTGCCTGTATAATGCAGATATGCTCCATGAGCTTTTTGTGAGAGAATTAATGTTCATTATTAAGCCTTGAGTGTCCTTAGGATTAACAGGCAAGAGATCAGAATAAAATAGTTGGGTGAACCAAGGTAAATTGGCCTGAGCATCACACCTGGGCGTGGGGGGTTTGGGGGGTATGCACCCCCCAGAAACCAAAATACCCCCAGAAATCAAAATACCCCCCCTAGAATTCAATTTTTAAAAATTTTTTTCGTTTTTTCGCAATTTTTTGATGCCAATGGATAGTGCTTGATCATACGTGGGCAGCAAGAAAATTCTGGGGGGGTGCAAGATTTTTTGAAGGTCGAAAAATGGCTTTAAGAATGATGGTATGGCGATAAAAACACCATTTTTCGACGTTTCTCATCAAGAACTATCCATTGGCATCAAAAAATTGCGAAAAAGACGGAAAAAATTTTCAAAAATTGAATTCTGGGGGGGGGGGGTATTTTGATTTCTGGGGGTATTTTGGTTTCTGGGGAGGTGCACACCCCCCTAAACCCCCACGCCCAGGTGTGTGCTTGATGAGAAACGTCGAAAAATGGTGTTTTTATCGCCATACCACCATTTTTAAGGCCATTTTTTGACCTTCAAAAAATTTTGCACCCCCCCCAGAATTTTTTTGCCGCCCACGTATGCTGAGCATGCTTGATATGCATGTGTACATACAATTGTAGATCTGTTGTACAACCTTTCCTGCAAAATATGAGCCAGGAAAATTTTCAGGAGAATCAAAATATTTTCAGGAGAAATTTTCCCCAATTTTACCTCTGTGCAGGAGAATCTGAATTTTGGGACCTGGCAACACAAGGCCTGGCCCAGGCCCGGTGTCACGCGGTAAAGTGTCTAGCATCGTAAAGTGTCCGGCTGGACACTTTAACATGCCGTAAAGTGTCCGGGTCCGTCTTAAAGTGTCCGGCCTGTGTTTGTGTAGCGTAATGTCATTTAGGAATGCTCTTGCTGGTTAAGATAATGAAACAATTAAGCACAGACGATTTATTGCTGCACTGCATGATTTTTGGAATGATGCAAAATTAGGTACCAAGACAAATTTTTATTTACAGCGAATTGACAAAGTAACTAAGTGAAACGAAATAAAGAGAAGCAGGTGATGTCACGTAAAAATGCTGATAAAAATAGACACAAGGCCATATTTTCAGAATGAATAAAACGAAAAACCAATAAAGAAAACGAGAACTATAGAACAGGCTTAAATGGAAAAAATCGAAGTATGTATAAATTTCGCTGATTCATGATCTAGTAAAACAGTATCGTAGAAGTAATGATATGAGTATCACCTTATTATATTTATGAAAATGAAAACTCGTATCATTTTTGAAATAATATAAAAATAAAAAACACAATTTTACAAATTTTTATATTGCTTACCGTCGCGCAAATGGTACTCCAATTCGCAATGCACTTTCGATAACGGCCAAATATTTTAAATGAACTCCAGAATATTTCTGCATCAGAAGCAACCAAAAATTCATACGATTTTTGATCATAACAAGCGGTCAAAGGTCACAGCATTGCATTGTGCGTAAACAATAGTCAGTTTATTGTTGAATAAGTACATACATGCATATGCAACTTCGCTACTGTTACGAAAAATAAGAACAACATGACCCGGACACTTTACGACAAGGCCGGACACTTTACTGCTCATCCTAATGTGTCCGCCGGACACTTTGCCGCATCGTAAAGTGTCCGGCCCGACATTACTGCCCGGACACTTAACGACGATACACCAGCCATCGGACTAGTATTTTTTAAACTTGTCAGCCTTGTCAAGACTGTTGAAACCGGGCCCTGGAGTCAGAAAATTTACTTTAGTATATTTAATTTTTAATTGTTCTAAATCTACGAAAAAGGACTTCCATTAACTATTTTTCGGACTGAACACTCTGATAAATTAGAAGGCAAAGAAAGCAATTACAACTTTGTATAGCTCACAGACTTAGTATACATAAATTTGCGAATATTCTGCCACATTTTAAATTAATTTAAACGATAGGTACAACATTGTCATCTCATCATTTGGCTGACCTTGCAGAATTGATTTTACATAAGTTTGCGACATCAGTGCTGAGAAAAATTAAAATTATATTCTGCAAAAATCTGTTAATAGTTCAACAGCCTAACAGGATTTTTCTGCAAAAATCTGTTAATAGTTCAATAGCTTAACAGGATTTATGTCGCAACTATAATTGGCAGCAAGAAAATTTTGGGTGGTCTGGTTTGGGTTGAATCGCCAAAACTCGTCAAAAATGTTATTAAAAAATTCAGGGGTCTAGAGTAACCTGTGGGGGTTATTTTAACTTCTATGGGTGTGACCCCCCCTCTTCCGCCGCATGTCGCAAACGCAACTAAGCATGCAAACTGCACAATTTTCGTCCTGGCGTCAGAAAACAGCCCTACCAAAAATCCCAACAGCCCCACCCGTCCCACCAACCCCCACCAGTCCCAACAGCCCCATCATCCCAACAGCCCCACCAAAAATCCCAACAGCCCCACCAAAAATCCCAACAGCCCCACCCATCCCAACAGCCCCACCCGTCCCAACAGCCCCACCAGTCCCAACAGCCCCATCATCCCAACAGCCCCACCAAAAATCCCAACAGCCCCACCAAAAATCCCAACAGCCCCACCCATCCCAACAGCCCCACCCGTCCCAACAGCCCCACCAGTCCCAATAGCCCCATCATCCTAACAGCCCCACCAAAAATCCCAACAGCCCCACCAAAAATCCCAACAGCCCCACCCATCCCAACAGCCCCACCCGTCCCAACAGCCCCACCCGTCCCAACAGCCCCACCAGTCCCAACAGCCCCACCAATCCCAACAGCCCCACCAATCCCAACAGCCCCATTGTCCCAACAGCCCCACCATCCCAACAGCCCCACCGTCCCAACAGCCCCACCAAAAATCCCAACAGCCCCAGCCGTCCCAATAGCCTCACCAGTCCCAACAGCCCCACCGTCCCAACAGCCCCACCAATAATCCCAACAGCCCCACCAATCCCTATAGCCCCACCATCCCAAGAGCCCCACCAAAATCCAGTCCTACCCGTCCCAACAGCCCCACCAGTCTCAACAGCCCCACCGTCCCAACAGCCCCACCATCCCAACAGCCCACCATCTTAACAGCCCCACCAAAAATCCCAATAGCCCCACCAAACAAAAATCCTAACAGCCCCTTCCGTCCCAACAACCCCCACCAGTCCCAACAGCCCCACTGTCCCAACAGGCCCACCAAAATCCCAACAGCCCCACTCGTCCCAACAACCCCCACCAGTCCCAACAGCCCCACCATCCCAACAGCCCTACCAAAAATCCCAACAGCCCCACCAATCCCAACAGCCCCACCAATCCCAACAGCCCCACCAATCCCAACAGCCCCACCAATCCCAACAGCCCCACCATCCCAACAGCCCAACCATCCCAACAGCCCTACCGTCCCAACAGCCCCACCAAAAAATCACAACAGCCCCACTCATTCCAACAACCCCCACCAGTCCCAGAAGCCACACTGTCCCAACAGCCCCACCAGTAATCTCAACAGCTCCACCAATCCCTACAGCCCCACTGTCCTAGCAGCCCCAACCGTCCCAACAGCCCCATCAGTCCCAACAGCCCCGCCGTCCCAACAGCCTTACCTGTGCCAACAGCCCCACCGTCCCAACAGCCCCAACAAAAATCCCAACATCCCCACCAATCCCTATAGCCCCACCATCCCAACAGCCCCACCAAAAATCCCAACAGCCCCACCCGTCCCAACAGCCCAACCAGTCCCAACAGCCCCACCGACCCAACAGCCCCACCAATAATCCCAACAGCCCCACCAATCCCTATAGCCCCACCATCCCAAGAGCCCCACCAAAAATCCAGTCCTACCCGTCCCAACAGCCCCACCAGTCTCAACAGCCCCACCGTCCCAACAGCCCCACCATCCCAACAGCCCACCATCTTAACAGCCCCACCAAAAATCCCAATAGCCCCACCAAGCAAAAATCCTAACAGCCCCTTCCGTCCCAACAACCCCCACCAGTCCCAACAGCCCCACTGTCCCAACAGGCCCACCAAAAATCCCAACAGCCCCACTCGTCCCAACAACCCCCACCAGTCCCAACAGCCCCACCATCCCAACAGCCCTACCAAAAATCCCAACAGCCCCACCAATCCCAACAGCCCCACCAATCCCAACAGCCCCACCAATCCCAACAGCCCCACCAATCCCAACAGCCCCACCATCCCAACAGCCCAACCATCCCAACAGCCCTACCGTCCCAACAGCCCCACCAAAAATCACAACAGCCCCACTCATTCCAACAACCCCCACCAGTCCCAGAAGCCACACTGTCCCAACAGCCCCACCAGTAATCTCAACAGCTCCACCAATCCCTACAGCACCACTGTCCTAGCAGCCCCAACCGTCCCAACAGCCCCATCAGTCCCAACAGCCCCGCCGTCCCAACAGCCTTACCAGTGCCAACAGCCCCACCGTCCCAACAGCCCCACCAAAAATTCCAACATCCCCACCAATCCCTATAGCCCCACCATCCCAACAGCCCCACCAAAAATCCCAACAGCCCCACCCGTCCCAACAGCCCAACCAGTCCCAACAGCCCCACCGACCCAACAGCCCCACCAATGATCCCAACAGCCCCATCAATCCTTACAGCACCGCCATCCCAACAGCCTCACCAAAAGCCCAACAGCCCCACCCGTCCCAACAGCCCCACCAGTCCCAACAGCCCCACCATCCCAACAGCCCCACCAAAAATCCCAACAGCCCCACCCGTCCCAACAGCCCAACCAGTCCCAACAGCCCCACCGTCCCAACAGTCCCACCAATATCCCAACAGCCCCACCAATCCTTATAGCACCGCCATCCCAACAGCCCCACCAAAAGCCCAACAGCCCCACCCGTCCCAACAGCCCCACCAGTCCCAACAGCCCCGCCATCTTAACAGCCCCACCAATAATCCCAACAGCCCCATCAATCCCAACAGCCCCAATAATCCCAACAGCCCCACCGTCCCAACAGCCCCACCATCCCACAGCCCACTATCTTAACAGCCCCACCAAAAATTCCAACAGCCCCACCAACCAAAAATCCTAACAGCCCCTTCCATCCCAACAGCCCTCAACAGTCCCAACAGCCCCACTGCCCCAACAGCCCCACCAAAAATCCCAACAGCCCCACCCGTCCCAACAACCCCCACCAGTCCCAACAGCCCCACTATCCCAACAGCCCTACCAATAATCCCAACAGCCCCAACAATCCCAACAGCCCCACCAATCCCAACAGCCCCACCAATCCCAACAGCCCCACCAATCCCAACAGCCCCACCAATCCCAACAGCCTCACCAATCCCAGCAGCCCCACCATCCCAACAGCCCCACCATCCCAACAGCCCCACCGTCCCAACAGCCCACCAAAAATCCCAACAGCCCCACCAATACCAACAGCCCCACCAATCCCAACAGCCCCACCAATACCAACAGCCCCGCCGTCCCAACAGCCCCACCATCCCAACAGCCCCACCGTCCCAACAGCCCCACCAAAAATCCCAACAGCCCCACCTGTCCCAACAGCCCCACCAAAAATCCCAACAGCCCCACCCGTCCCAACAACCCCCACCAGTCCCAACAGCCCCACTATCCCAACAGCCCTACCAATAATCCCAACAGCCCCAACAATCCCAACAGCCCCACCAATCCCAACAGCCCCACCAATCCCAACAGCTCCACCAATCCCAACAGCCCCACCAATCCCAACAGCCCCACCAATCCCAACAGCCTCACCAATCCCAACAGCCCCACCATCCCAACAGCCCCACCATCCCAACAGCCCCACCGTCCCAACAGCCCCACCAAAAATCCCAACAGCCCCACCAATCCCAACAGCCCCACCAATCCCAACAACCCCACCAATCCCAACAGCCCCACGCGTCCCAACAGCCCCACCAGTCCCAACAGCCCCGCCATCTTAACAGCCCCACCAATAATCCCAACAGCCCCATCAATCCCAACAGCCCCAATAATCCCAACAGCCCCACCGTCCCAACAGGCCCACCATCCCACAGCCCACTATCTTAACAGCCCCACCAAAAATTCCAACAGCCCCACCAACCAAAAATCCTAACAGCCCCTTCCATCCCAACAGCCCTCAACAGTCCCAACAGCCCCACTGCCCCAACAGCCCCACCAAAAATCCCAACAGCCCCACCCGTCCCAACAACCCCCACCAGTCCCAACAGCCCCACTATCCCAACAGCCCTACCAATAATCCCAACAGCCCCAACAATCCCAACAGCCCCACCAATCCCAACAGCCCCACCAATCCCAACAGCCCCACCAATCCCAACAGCCCCACCAATCCCAACAGCCTCACCAATCCCAACAGCCCCACCATCCCAACAGCCCCACCATCCCAACAGCCCCACCCGTCCCAACAGCCCCACCAGTCCCAACAGCCACACCATCCCTACAGCCCCACAAATAATCCCAACAGCTCCACCAATCCCTATAGCCCCACCATCCCAACAGCCCCACCAAAAATCCCAACAGCCCCACCAAAAATCCCAACAGCCCCACCAAAAATTCCAACAGCCCCACCCGTCCCAACAGCCCACCAGTCCCAACAGCCCCACCAGTCCCAACAGCCCCACCAATAATCCCAACAGCCCCACCAATCCCAACAGCCCCACCAATCCCAACAGCCCCACCGTCCCAACAGCCCCACCATCCCAACAGCCCCACCAATCCCAACAGCCCCACCAATCCCAACAGCCCCACCAGTCCCAACAGCCCCACTATCCCAACAGCCCTACCAATAATCCCAACAGCCCCAACAATCCCAACAGCCCCACCAATCCCAACAGCCCCACCAATCCCAACAGCCCCACCAATCCCAACAGCCCCACCCATCCCAACAGCCCCACCAATCCCAACAGCCCCATTGTCCCAACAGTCCCACCATACAGACAGCCCCACCGTCCAAACAGCCCCACCCGTCCCAACAGCCCCACCAGTCCCAACAGCCCCACCATCCCAACAGCCCCACAAATAATCCCAACAGCTCCACCAATCCCTATAGCCCCACCATCCCAACAGCCCCACCAAAAATCCCAACAGCCCCACCAAAAATCCCAACAGCCCCACCAAAAATCCCAACAGCCCCACCCGTCCCAACAGCCCACCAGTCCCAACAGCCCCACCAGTCCCAACAGCCCCACCAATAATCCCAACAGCCCCACCAATCCCAACAGCCCCACCAATCCCAACAGCCCCACCGTCCCAACAGCCCCACCATCCCAACAGCCCACCGTCTTAACGGCCCCACCAAAAATCCCAACAGCCCCACCAACCAAAAATCCTAACAGCCCCTTCCGTCCTAACAACCCCCACCAGTCCCAACAGCCCCACTGTCCCAACAGCCCTACCAAAAATCCCAATAGCCCCACCAATCCCAACAGCCCCACCAATCACAACAGCCCCACCAATCCCAACAGCCCCACAAATCCCAACAGCCCCACCAATCCCAACAGTCCCACCAATCCCAACAGCCCCACCATCCCAACAGCCCCACCCGTCCCAACAGCCCCACCAGTCCCAACAGCCCCACCATCCCAACAGCCCCACAAATAATCCCAACAGCCCCATCAATCCCTATAGCCCCACCATCCCAACAGCCCCACCAAAAATCCCCACAGCCCCACCCGTCCCAACAGCCCTACCAGTCCCAACAGCCCCACCAATAATCACAACAGCCCCACCAATCCCAACAGCCCCACCAATAATCCCAACAGCCCCACCAATCCCAACAGCCCCACCAATCCCAACAGCCCCACCGTCCCAACAGCCCCACCATCCCAACAGCCCCACCATCCCAACAGCCCACCATCTTAGCAGTTCCACCAAAAATCCCAACAGACCCACCAACCAAAAATCCTAACAGCCCCACCCGTCCCAACAACCCCCACCAGTTCCAACAGCCCTACCATCCCATAAGCCCTACCAAAAATCACAATAGCCCCACCAATCCCAACAGCCCCACCAATCCCAACAGCCCCACCAATCCCAACAGCCCCACCAATCCCAACAGCCCCACCAATCCCAACAGCTTCACCAATCCCAACAGCCCCACCAATCCCAACAGCCCCACCAATCCCAACAACCCCACCAATCCCAACAGCCCCACGCGTCCCAACAGCCCCACCAGTCCCAACAGCCCCGCCATCTTAACAGCCCCACCAATAATCCCAACAGCCCCATCAATCCCAACAGCCCCAATAATCCCAACAGCCCCACCGTCCCAACAGGCCCACCATCCCACAGCCCACTATCTTAACAGCCCCACCAAAAATTCCAACAGCCCCACCAACCAAAAATCCTAACAGCCCCTTCCATCCCAACAGCCCTCAACAGTCCCAACAGCCCCACTGCCCCAACAGCCCCACCAAAAATCCCAACAGCCCCACCCGTCCCAACAACCCCCACCAGTCCCAACAGCCCCACTATCCCAACAGCCCTACCAATAATCCCAACAGCCCCAACAATCCCAACAGCCCCACCAATCCCAACAGCCCCACCAATCCCAACAGCCCCACCAATCCCAACAGCCCCACCAATCCCAACAGCCTCACCAATCCCAACAGCCCCACCATCCCAACAGCCCCACCATCCCAACAGCCCCACCCGTCCCAACAGCCCCACCAGTCCCAACAGCCACACCATCCCTACAGCCCCACAAATAATCCCAACAGCTCCACCAATCCCTATAGCCCCACCATCCCAACAGCCCCACCAAAATTCCCAACAGCCCCACCAAAAATCCCAACAGCCCCACCAAAAATTCCAACAGCCCCACCCGTCCCAACAGCCCACCAGTCCCAACAGCCCCACCAGTCCCAACAGCCCCACCAATAATCCCAACAGCCCCACCAATCCCAACAGCCCCACCAATCCCAACAGCCCCACCGTCCCAACAGCCCCACCATCCCAACAGCCCCACCAATCCCAACAGCCCCACCAATCCCAACAGCCCCACCAGTCCCAACAGCCCCACTATCCCAACAGCCCTACCAATAATCCCAACAGCCCCAACAATCCCAACAGCCCCACCAATCCCAACAGCCCCACCAATCCCAACAGCCCCACCAATCCCAACAGCCCCACCCATCCCAACAGCCCCACCAATCCCAACAGCCCCATTGTCCCAACAGTCCCACCATACAGACAGCCCCACCGTCCAAACAGCCCCACCCGTCCCAACAGCCCCACCAGTCCCAACAGCCCCACCATCCCAACAGCCCCACAAATAATCCCAACAGCTCCACCAATCCCTATAGCCCCACCATCCCAACAGCCCCACCAAAAATCCCAACAGCCCCACCAAAAATCCCAACAGCCCCACCAAAAATCCCAACAGCCCCACCCGTCCCAACAGCCCACCAGTCCCAACAGCCCCACCAGTCCCAACAGCCCCACCAATAATCCCAACAGCCCCACCAATCCCAACAGCCCCACCAATCCCAACAGCCCCACCGTCCCAACAGCCCCACCATCCCAACAGCCCACCGTCTTAACGGCCCCACCAAAAATCCCAACAGCCCCACCAACCAAAAATCCTAACAGCCCCTTCCGTCCTAACAACCCCCACCAGTCCCAACAGCCCCACTGTCCCAACAGCCCCACCAAAAATCCCAATAGCCCCACCAATCCCAACAGCCCCACCAATCACAACAGCCCCACCAATCCCAACAGCCCCACAAATCCCAACAGCCCCACCAATCCCAACAGTCCCACCAATCCCAACAGCCCCACCATCCCAACAGCCCCACCCGTCCCAACAGCCCCACCAGTCCCAACAGCCCCACCATCCCAACAGCCCCACAAATAATCCCAACAGCCCCATCAATCCCTATAGCCCCACCATCCCAACAGCCCCACCAAAAATCCCCACAGCCCCACCCGTCCCAACAGCCCTACCAGTCCCAACAGCCCCACCAATAATCACAACAGCCCCACCAATCCCAACAGCCCCACCAATAATCCCAACAGCCCCACCAATCCCAACAGCCCCACCAATCCCAACAGCCCCACCGTCCCAACAGCCCCACCATCCCAACAGCCCCACCATCCCAACAGCCCACCATCTTAGCAGTTCCACCAAAAATCCCAACAGCCCCACCAACCAAAAATCCTAACAGCCCCACCCGTCCCAACAACCCCCACCAGTTCCAACAGCCCTACCATCCCATAAGCCCTACCAAAAATCACAATAGCCCCACCAATCCCAACAGCCCCACCAATCCCAACAGCCCCACCAATCCCAACAGCCCCACCAATCCCAACAGCCCCACCAATCCCAACAGCTTCACCAATCCCAACAGCCCCACCAATCCCAACAGTCCCACCGATCTCAACAGCCCTACTGTCCCAACAGCCCCACCAAAAATCCCAACAGCCCCAACCGTCCCAACAGCCCCACCAGTGCCAACAGCCCCACTGTCCCAACAGCCCCACCAAAAATCCCAACAGCCCCACCCGTCCCAACAACCCCCACCAGTCCCAACAGCCCCACTATCCCAACAGCCCTACCAATAATCCCAACAGCCCCAACAATCCCAACAGCCCCACCAATCCCAACAGCCCCACCAATCCCAACAGCCCCACCAATCCCAACAGCCCCACCAATCCCAACAGCCTCACCAATCCCAGCAGCCCCACCATCCCAACAGCCCCACCATCCCAACAGCCCCACCGTCCCAACAGCCCACCAAAAATCCCAACAGCCCCACCAGTACCAACAGCCCCACCAATCCCAACAGCCCCACCAATACCAACAGCCCCACCATCCCAACAGCCCCACCGTCCCAACAGCCCCAACAAAAATCCCAACAGCCCCACCTGTCCCAACAGCCCCACCAAAAATCCCAACAGCCCCACCCGTCCCAACAACCCCCACCAGTCCCAACAGCCCCACTATCCCAACAGCCCTACCAATAATCCCAACAGCCCCAACAATCCCAACAGCCCCACCAATCCCAACAGCCCCACCAATCCCAACAGCTCCACCAATCCCAACAGCCCCACCAATCCCAACAGCCCCACCAATCCCAACAGCCTCACCAATCCCAACAGCCCCACCATCCCAACAGCCCCACCATCCCAACAGCCCCACCGTCCCAACAGCCCCACCAAAAATCCCAACAGCCCCACCAATCCCAACAGCCCCACCAATCCCAACAACCCCACCAATCCCAACAGCCCCACCCGTCCCAACAGCCCCACCAGTCCCAACAGCCCCGCCATCTTAACAGCCCCACCAATAATCCCAACAGCCCCATCAATCCCAACAGCCCCAATAATCCCAACAGCCCCACCGTCCCAACAGCCCCACCATCCCACAGCCCACTATCTTAACAGCCCCACCAAAAATTCCAACAGCCTCACCAACCAAAAATCCTAACAGCCCCTTCCATCCCAACAGCCCTCAACAGTCCCAACAGCCCCACTGCCCCAACAGCCCCACCAAAAATCCCAACAGCCCCACCCGTCCCAACAACCCCCACCAGTCCCAACAGCCCCACTATCCCAACAGCCCTACCAATAATCCCAACAGCCCCAACAATCCCAACAGCCCCACCAATCCCAACAGCCCCACCAATCCCAACAGCCCCACCAATCCCAACAGCCCCACCAATCCCAACAGCCTCACCAATCCCAACAGCCCCACCATCCCAACAGCCCCACCATCCCAACAGCCCCACCATCCCAACAGCCCCACCCGTCCCAACAGCCCCACCAGTCCCAACAGCCCCACCATCCCAACAGCCCCACAAATAATCCCAACAGCTCCACCAATCCCTATAGCCCCACCATCCCAACAGCCCCACCAAAAATCCCAACAGCCCCACCAAAAATCCCAACAGCCCCACCAAAAATTTTTACAGCCCCACCCGTCCCAACAGCCCACCAGTCCCAACAGCCCCACCAGTCCCAACAGCCCCACCAATAGTCCCAACCAGCCCCACCAATCCCAACAGCCCCACCAATCCCAACAGCCCCACCGTCCCAACAGCCCCACCATCCCAACAGCCCCACCAATCCCAACAGCCCCACCAATCCCAACAGCCCCACCAGTCCCAACAGCCCCACTATCCCAACAGCCCTACCAATAATCCCAACAGCCCCAACAATCCCAACAGCCCCACCAATCCCAACAGCCCCACCAATCCCAACAGCCCCACCAATCCCAACAGCCCCACCCATCCCAACAGCCCCACCAATCCCAACAGCCCCATTGTCCCAACAGTCCCACCATACCAGACAGCCCCACCGTCCAAACAGCCCCACCCGTCCCAACAGCCCCACCAGTCCCAACAGCCCCACCATCCCAACAGCCCCACAAATAATCCCAACAGCTCCACCAATCCCTATAGCCCCACCATCCCAACAGCCCCACCAAAAATCCCAACAGCCCCACCAAAAATCCCGACAGCCCCACCAAAAATCCCAACAGCCCCACCCGTCCCAACAGCCCACCAGTCCCAACAGCCCCACCAGTCCCAACAGCCCCACCAATAATCCCAACAGCCCCACCAATCCCAACAGCCCCACCAATCCCAACAGCCCCACCGTCCTAACAGCCCCACCATCCCAACAGCCCACCGTCTTAACGGCCCCACCAAAAATCCCAACAGCCCCACCAACCAAAAATCCTAACAGCCCCTTCCGTCCCAACAACCCCCACCAGTCCCAACAGCCCCACTGTCCCAACAGCCCTACCAAAAATCCCAATAGCCCCACCAATCCCAACAGCCCCACCAATCACAACAGCCCCACCAATCCCAACAGCCCCACAAATCCCAACAGCCCCACAAATCCCAACAGTCCCACCAATCCCAACAGCCCCACCAATCCCAGCAGCCCCACCAATCCCAACAGCCTCACCAATCCCAACAGCCCCACCATCCCAACAGCCCCACCATCCCAACAGCCCCACCATCCCAACAGCCCCACCCGTCCCAACAGCCCCACCAGTCCCAACAGCCCCACCATCCCAACAGCCCCACAAATAATCCCAACAGCTCCACCAATCCCTATAGCCCCACCATCCCAACAGCCCCACCAAAAATCCCAACAGCCCCACCAAAAATCCCAACAGCCCCACCAAAAATTTTTACAGCCCCACCCGTCCCAACAGCCCACCAGTCCCAACAGCCCCACCAGTCCCAACAGCCCCACCAATAGTCCCAACCAGCCCCACCAATCCCAACAGCCCCACCAATCCCAACAGCCCCACCGTCCCAACAGCCCCACCATCCCAACAGCCCCACCAATCCCAACAGCCCCACCAATCCCAACAGCCCCACCAGTCCCAACAGCCCCACTATCCCAACAGCCCTACCAATAATCCCAACAGCCCCAACAATCCCAACAGCCCCACCAATCCCAACAGCCCCACCAATCCCAACAGCCCCACCAATCCCAACAGCCCCACCCATCCCAACAGCCCCACCAATCCCAACAGCCCCATTGTCCCAACAGTCCCACCATACAGACAGCCCCACCGTCCAAACAGCCCCACCCGTCCCAACAGCCCCACCAGTCCCAACAGCCCCACCATCCCAACAGCCCCACAAATAATCCCAACAGCTCCACCAATCCCTATAGCCCCACCATCCCAACAGCCCCACCAAAAATCCCAACAGCCCCACCAAAAATCCCAACAGCCCCACCAAAAATCCCAACAGCCCCACCCGTCCCAACAGCCCACCAGTCCCAACAGCCCCACCAGTCCCAACAGCCCCACCAATAATCCCAACAGCCCCACCAATCCCAACAGCCCCACCAATCCCAACAGCCCCACCGTCCTAACAGCCCCACCATCCCAACAGCCCACCGTCTTAACGGCCCCACCAAAAATCCCAACAGCCCCACCAACCAAAAATCCTAACAGCCCCTTCCGTCCCAACAACCCCCACCAGTCCCAACAGCCCCACTGTCCCAACAGCCCTACCAAAAATCCCAATAGCCCCACCCGTCCCAACAGCCCACCAGTCCCAACAGCCCCACCATCCCAACAGCCCCACAAATAATCCCAACAGCCCCATCAATCCCTATAGCCCCACCATCCCAACAGCCCCACCAAAAATCCCCACAGCCCCACCCGTCCCAACAGCCCTACCAGTCCCAACAGCCCCACCAATAATCACAACAGCCCCACCAATCCCAACAGCCCCACCAATCCCAAAAGCCCCACCGTCCCAACAGCCCCACCATCCCAACAGCCCACCATCTTAGCAGCCCCACCAAAAATCCCAACAGCCCCACCAACCAAAAATCCTAACAGCCCCACCCGTCCCAACAACCCCCACCAGTTCCAACAGCCCCACCATCCCATAAGCCCTACCAAAAATCCCAACAGCCCCACCAATCCCAACAGCCCCACCAATCCCAACAGCCCCACCAATCCCAACAGCCCCACCAATCCCAACAGCCCCACCAATCCCAACAGCTTCACCAATCCCAACAGCCCCACCAATCCCAACAGTCCCACCGATCTCAACAGCCCTACTGTCCCAACAGCCCAACCATCCTAACAGCCCCACCGTCCCAACAGCCCCACCCATCCCAACAACCCCCACCAGTCCCAGAAGCCCCACCGTTCCAACAGCCCCACCAAAAATCCCAACAGCCCCAACCGTCCCAACAGCCCCACCAGTGCCAACAGCCCCACTGTCCCAACAGCCCCACCAAAAATCCCAACAGCCCACCAATCCCTATAGCCCCACCATCCCAACAGCCCCACCAAAAATCCCAACAGCCCCACCCGTCCCAACAGCTCCACCACCAGTCCCAACAGCCCCACCAATAATCCCAACAGCCTCACCAATCCCTACAGCACCACCATCCCAGGCCCCACCATCCTAACAGACCCACCGTCCAAACAGCCCCACCAGTCCCAAGAGCCCCAACAATCCCAGTAGTTCCACTCTTCCAAAAGTCCTAAAAGTCGCATTGTCCCAACAACACATAAGCGTGGGAGATGTTTAGAGTTTAACCCCCAACCCGCAATTCTGTAAATCCCCTAAATTATTGTAGTACCCCAGAATTCTATTTTTAGCACATTTCTCGGTTTGATTCAAACAATAGGCACTTGCTTGCGTTAAGTTTTGGTATTATATTATCAGCCTATGTGTTATGTTGGTATGAGTGCAACGGCGCGTATTAGCGACTCAGTGCGCATTTAATTAACAGGCAGGTACATAAAAAGGTAGACCCACTGGAAAAAAACTGATGGAAGACCCACTATCAATGGACCCACAAAAAAGAGGCTGATTCAATGTAATGGTTAAGGATATGCATACACCTTAAGATAGGACGTAGACAAGTACACGGATAAGCATAGAACCAGAGGGGCCCTGGGGGAGTGGAATCTACAACAGAGAATATGATAAAGATAGGATAAGAAGGGGGAATGAAAGGGGGCTACTTTACTTTACAGTTTTCACAAAAAGGCTTTAGGATGAGAGAGGGTTTTAGGGGAGGTAGGTCCTTTACATTATAGCACACTGTTACATAGATAGACAAGCTGAGGGGTAATAGACTAATGTACACCAGTTTACACTTCACACTTCTTTACGCTGTACATTACACTTTACGCTACTTTACACTTTACACTACTGTACAACACTTTACACTACTTTACACTTTGCAGCACTTTACACTACTTCACACTTTACACTCTTTGGACTTTATACGACTCTGCACTTTACACTACTTTACACAACTTTATACTTTTTTACTTCTTTTTCAGATTTATACTATAGACACTAAGAACGTCATTCAAGCTACTGTACACCGCTTTACACTTTACACCACTTTACACTGCGCATTATTCTACACTACTTTACACTTTACATTGTTCTACACCACTTTACACTTTATAATTTTTGACACTACTCTAAACTTTACACTACTTTACACCTGACTCGACTCTACACTTTACACTACTTTAAACAACTTTACACTACTTTACACATTACACTACTTTACAATATGCACTACTTTGCACTTTACATGATTTTACATCACTTTAAATTTTACACGACCTAAAACTTTACACTACTGTATACTACTTCATGATCCTTTACACTTTACACGATTTTGCTTTACTCTACACTCTAGACTACTTTACAATATTTTAAAATTGGCACCTAACTTTACACTTTTTACTACTTTTTCATATTTTTCTCCCTAGCCAATGTTCAATGTAACAAGTAGGTACGTAAAAAGGTAGACCCACCGGAAAAATGCAGGAAGACCCACTATCAATAGACCCACCAAAAAAGTTGATTCAAACAATAGGCACTCGCGTGCCTTAGGTATTGGTGTTATATTATCAGCGCATGTGTTATATTGGTATGAGTGCAACGGCGCATATTAGCGACTCAGTGCGCATTTAATGTAAAAGGCAGGAACGTAAAAAGGTAGACCCACCGGAAAAAAACTGCTGGAAGATCCACTATCAATGGACCCACAAAAAAGAGGCTGATTCAATGTAATGGTTAAGGATATGCATACACCTTAAGATAGGACGTAGACAAGTACACGGATGAGCATAGAACCAGAGGGGCCCTGTGGCAGAGGGGTCTAGAACAGAGAATATGATAACGATAGGATAAGAAAGGGGAATGAAGTGGGGGCTACTATACTTCACAGTTTTCACAAAAAGGCCTTAGGATTCGAACACGAATTATTCAGCTAAAATAATAATGGGTATAATGACTTTTTAGCGATATTAGTCGTTTGCGGGAATTTTTTTAATTTACTTTTCTGCTTTATTATTTTTATTATTCTCTTTTCTTTCCCTTTTTTCAATTTTTCTTCTTTGTTTTCCTTTTTGTTCTACTGATGACTTCGTATCATCGGCTAGAATAATTGATTTGGCGCTTTTGTGTTTATCTCGTGAAATTCAGTTGCTATCTGGAGAATATTAGTTTAAAGCGGCGAATGGTTTTTATTCTAGAAAAAAGTCGTGATTTAATCGCGATTTTATGCGAAAATCGTGAGAGCGGCCCTAATTTGCAATGATTTTCCCCATCTTGTTCATAGACTGACCTCCGATGTGTTGTGTTTATTGTAAATTGTTGTATAATTATATTCGCAAACTGTAAACGTGTACAAGACTGAGCATTTAAATATACGAAATCCATTCTTAAACTGTTTGTTCTACTAATTTGACAGTGTAAAGTGGAAATTCGGAGAGTAATCAAACAATAATATTGATAAGTGAATAATACCTAAATTCGTAGCAAGGAATATTAGGAAGAGAATATAACCGGCTGAATAATGAATCTGTAGCATGGTCAGTATGCCGGTCAGACATAGAACTTTGTTGAACTGAAATACTGCGAAAATAGAAGTAATTGTCAAACGTACTTGTTGTTAACTTTGCAAACAAGTTTAAGCGATTTCGCAAAGTATAAATTTTTGTGTTCTTTTGCCTTATTTAGTTATATTGTCCATTGGGCCCACACTCGGGTCTGAGGCGGTGCAAAATTTTTATTGTCAGGGAGAACGAGCGGTCAGTACCGCGCTTATCTCGGGGCGTGAAAATCATTCATGATCCTAACCATACATGTAATGCCTGGAAATTTGGGGGAGTCCCGGCTGTTTTTAGAGGGGGAGGTGAATTACCGAGTTACCCGGGTACCCAGGTAATGAAATAGCTGGGTACCCGATTAGTAAAATTTGCAAAGTATGCAGCACTACAAATGGGACGGTTGGTGACATGGTATGTAGTGTTTTTTGTATTCGGCAAAGATTTTTCCCGATGTACAAAGATTTTCCACGACCGTCTTTGTACATGTACAAAGATTTTTAATTAGACAAAAACTGCAAAAAGGTGTGAAATTCTCAAAAATTTTCGGCGCTTTGCGCCCAAACGAGTAATTGTTTGTCCTATATGTGTTTAAATGACAGAATTTGCATTTAGAATAAAAAAGTGTCCAATTTTTGGCGCTTCGCGCCATTTGGAGCCAATTTTCAGTAATTTCTGGCGACAGAAACCCAGAAATGAGCAATAATACAATACCAAAGGTCGAAAAACCCTGTTTTATTACACTAAAATTGCTACTGCACCATATTATAGTACACAAAAATTTGCATGTACAGAATGTACAAAGAGTTTTGGGGACCATCTTGGTACATGTACAAACGGACCTTGGTATTCCTCGGCCAGATGCGATAGTCGGTGACATGGTATGGTAGGCTTAAGGAAATTTCATAAATCTAATCGGTCCGGCCCATATTCCTACTAGCCACAAATTTTTGGTTACAAAAAATTGATTATAGTCGGCCAGACGAGACGGTCGGCGACACAGTATGGTCGGCCAAACAAAATTTAAAAAACCGGATCAGTCTACAGCAATTCCTAATACCCCCGAATTTTCGGTGACAGAAATTAATCTTAGTAGGCCGTCGGGATAGCTCTCAAAAACCGCATTTTCCGACGTTGTTAAACATAAGCTCATAAAATTCAATTCTTTCGAAAATTTTTTTGTTATATAGGCACTAAGAAGTGTCATTTTTTGGTCGCGCTTGAAGCAAAACCATAGCTAATGCTTCACATACGGCGCGAAGCGCCGAAAATCAGTCAATTTCTGGGATACAATTTTCCGTGCAAATCTTCCTGCCAAAATTTTTTACGGCCAACTGGGAGGCTGCCGCCTTCCTCCAAAACTAAATACGGCCCAGGATTGTGGGTCTGACTCCTTACAATTACTAACGAATCCCACAAACAGGCTGTGATCCCTACCATTATCGATTTTCTGGAAAAAACGTGCAAAAAAGCGTTTTTGGCTTGGTTCAAAAATAACAAATTTTCTACACTTTGTGTAATATTCTCATTTCTAATTAAATTTTGTTTAATTAATTCGATTTTTTCAATTTTTTTGAAATTTTTTGTGTTTTTATGTTTTAGAAAAACTTACACAAGCAATGTCAGAAACATAAAAGGAAGTGTTTTTCACATATAACCTATCACTTTTTAGCTCTCAAAAAAACGCTTGTTAAAACGTTTCGGAACCACTCCGGACGTGTTTGGTCAGGAACATAGGTGGGCGGCACCAAAATTCTGGGGAGGGGGGTGCGAGATTTTTCAAAGGTCAAAAAATGGCTTTAACAATGGTGGTATGGCGAAAATGCGTCATTTTTCAACGTTTCTCATCGAGCACTATCCATTTGCATCAAAAAATGGCGAAAAAACCGAAATAATTTCCAAAAATTGAATTCTTGGTGAGGGGTATTTTGGTTTCTGGGAGGGGTGCATACCATACGTGGGCAGCAAGAAAATTCTGGGGGGTGCAAGATTTTTTGAAGGTCGGAAAATGGCCTTAAAAATGGGGTATGGCGATAAAAACACCATTTTTCGACGTTTCTCATCAAGCACTATACATTGGCATCAAAAAAATTGCGAAAAAAACGAAAAAACTCTCAAAAATTGAATTCTGGGGGTATTTTGATTTCTGGGGGAGTATTTTGGTTTCTGGGGGTGCATACCCCCAAACCCCCCACGCCCAGGTGTGGTGCATACCCCCTAACCCCCGCCCCACACCCAGATAGGGTCAGGAACCTATTTCGAATCTCCTAACGAGGCACGCTGTTTTCACTACATAAAAACCTAAAAGATATATTACAGTTGGAAAAATTCGATCAAATTGAACGAAATATAGTCGAAAAATGGTTAATTAGCATGAAAAACCGATAATACTTTTGAGCTTAAAAATTCTTAAAACTATACATTAGGCATGCTGGGAGTTAAACGGAAACCTCTCCCACCCTTCACAAAAAACGCATACGATTGCGACCACACGTGGGCGTATGGGAGGATCCCCACTGAAAGTCGGACGTCCCCTCATCCCCCAAAGCCAGAAAATTTTTGACCCTGCACGATTTCTACAGGAAATTGAATTTTTTTGCCGTTTTTAGGCATGTTTTGACCGTTTTGGCAAAAAATCGGAGCATTCCCTCATCCCTGAAAATGGCCGGGACCCCCTTTCCAGAATTTCGAACCGTTACATGTGTGGGCTTAAACCGCACTTTACAAAACCGATAAGCCGGGTTTAAGTCGCGCTCAACTGTAAGCCAGGCTTAAACGGTTTATAGCAACCGGCTCTAGCTCATACGCCGACATTTATATTACACTGAGCCTGCCTAAGACATTGTCAACAACAACCAGTGATTTTATAACATTAGTGTCAGCGCATGGGCTAAGCCTTAGATGAATGGGTCAACTGTCTCAGATAGTTAATGACCTAAATTTTTGAAGTTTAATTGCTATATGCATATTCCACATAAGAAAAAACAGAGTTGGCCATTTATCGTCTTGATCAATAAAGAATTGTTGTCAAACAAGGAGCAAGCGCACATACGCAACATACTAAATTTAAAAAAATTAAAAAATACATTGAGAATACTTTTCAGTGACCAACGGTTATTTAATAAAAAGCCTGATCCGGTTCCACCATTGGTGGGGTACAGTGCTCTTAGCAGACATTTCTGTGAATAATCAAAGCCTGAAAAATCTGAAACCCCTTCTTTGAGAATCAAAGCCTGAAAAGAATGATACCTCCTAAAACCACTTGACGGATCAACCTTGCCACCATACGTGGGCAGCAAGAAAATTCTGGGGGGGGTGCAAGATTTTTTTGAAGGTCGAAAAATGGCCTTAAAAATGGTGGTATGGCGATAAAAACACCATTTTTCGACGTTTCTCATCAAGCACTATCCATTGGCATCAAAAAATTGCGAAAAAAAACGAGAAAAATTTTCAAAAATTGAATTCTGGGGAGGGTATTTTGATTTCTGGGGGGAGTATTCTGGTTTTCGGGGGGTTGCATACCCCCAAACCACCCCCACTCCCAGGTGTGCTTGCCACCCTTCTGAGCGACAAAAGTCTTGTAAGAGACGCCGCATACTTTGATTTACTTGTGATCACTTGAAAAGAAGCATTTATTTATACCTGCAAACCAATTAAGAATTAGCAAAAAATAACAGTCTGCTAATTTTTATTAGTGAAATTATAATTGTTTCTTATAGTTGTAAAAACAGTATCGTCTATTGCTTAAACCATATGCGCCCTAGCTGCTACATAGTATTTAGATCAGGTATCTATATACAGTCGGCGCTCGTTATAGTGCACCCCGTTATAGTGGACTTTATGCTTATTGTGGACAGTGTGCCCTGATCCGGGCCAAATTTAATATAGCACATATATGAAAAAACCCCGTTATAGTGGACGCTCATTATATTCCGTTTTGTATGCATAAATCGCTCGTTATAGTAGACGGGCCACTCCCGTTGTAGTGGACGGCTGCATGAATCCGTGAGCTGTGCTATCTCGGTTGAATCCTGTTGGCTGTTCAACTTTACAAGGAACAAATGTACGAAATGTATGCATTTTAACCTAAAATTAAGGGTCATATTATTCATATTAGTTAAATCTAAAAGCGTTAGAGGCATAGGTGGGCAGCACCGAAATTCTGGGAGAGGTTGAAAAAATTTTCAAAGGTAAAAAATGGTCTTAAAAATGGTTGTATGGCAAAAAACACCATTTTTCGACGTTTCTCATCGAGCACTATCCAATGGCATCAAAAAATCGCTAAAAAAGCAAAAAAAATTCAAAATTTGAATTCTGGGGGGGGGTATTTTGATTTCTGGGGGGTGCATACCCCCATTCCCCCCACGCCCACGTGTGGTGAGAGGCCCGTGATCGAGTTTAAAAATCGTTTTGCATAGAAATGCATCAAAAAAACAATCATGCATGCCTGAGTCGAGCAGTAAGATTCAAGCCAAAACTTAAACTAATTAAAGATGTAAAAAAGGAAAAATGAAAATAGGGATGATCATGAATTTGTCGAGATAGTTCCCCTACGCTGAAAGAAGCAGAAAAGGCTGTAAAAGTGATTCGAGACTATTTTCATTGCCAGCAGGATTGTGAAAAAGTTTTGCAAATGCTGTCAGCAGCTCAAAATTGTCTAAATGAGAAATTCATTGGTTCATTGACGCAGGCTAAAATCACTGATTTCATGAAGAAATACTTTGTTGAACACTTATGTTTTCTTTTTTGTCATAATTATGTTGTACGTTCTCACAAGTAAATGTCATTGTATCACACATGTTCATAATGAGTTAAAAAAGTAGTTGTTCAAAAACCCCGTTATAATGGACGATCGTCTATAGTGGACGATCGCTAAAGGTTCCCTGGCGTCCACTATAACGAGCGCCGACTGTATTTGAGTTAAAAGTAAGTAGGTATCTCTGCGATTGTCAAGTTATTTATGCAGATTACCTACTATTTATGCAATTTTATTAGCGATGTTTTGTGTTATTTAAAGTACCTGTCCTAACAATATAATTTTTATTCTTCAATATCTCGAGCATCGTACTTTACGCAACATTTATTTAAGATAAGTTCCTTTATTCCTTGCCACTTTTGAGCATTAACCTACATATGCCATTACAAAAATGGGTATTCTTGGAGCACATGTATGACATACTCTGAAAACTAAAGATTTCCAGGTGATCTGAGATCACTATATGAACATGAATATTACTTTATTTTTTATCTAGGGGCTAAATGAAGATTACTTATGCATCGGGTGGGTACCACACCTGGGCGTGGGGGGGGTTTGGGGGGGTATGCACCCCCCAGAAACCAAAATACCCCCCCCCCAGAAATCAAAATACCCCCCCCCCCAGAATTCAATTTTTGAAAATTTTTTTCGTTTTTTTCGCAATTTTTTGATGCCAATGGATAGTGCTTGATGAGAAACGTCGAAAAATGGTGTTTTTATCGCCATACCACCATTTTTAAGGCCATTTTTTGACCTTCAAAAAAATCTTGCACCCCCCCCAGAATTTTCTTGCTGCCCACGTATGGTGGGTACTCTCTGGTTATGATTCCATCCAGATTTTTGCAATTTTCTTTCTCAATTATCGCTTTCTTTATGAATATTTTTGAGTCATTGGGGCTCGAACCTAGAACTTTCTGATTGATACTAATTGCATTATTGACTAAGCCATCCCACTGAAAATTCAAATTACTTAATTGTTAGATGTGTAATTTTTTACGTCGCAAAGCCAATTACAAAATTAATTCTCGGTATAGGAAAAGCTGCTTCAGATGCTGTATCGTATTCAATGCAAATAGTTTAATATAAGTACTCTCATGGCAGGTTTGCAGGTATAAATAGAAATTCTGAAAATGCTTCTTTTCAACTGATGTCTTAAAAATCAATCAAAAAGATTGTTGGTATAGAAAAAGTTGCTTCAGGTACTATATCGTATGTAATGTAAATCGTTTAATATAAATATTCTCAAAACCGATTTGCAGATATAAATATAAATTCTGAAAAAAGCATCTTTTCAACTGATGTCTGAGAAGCCAATTACAAAAGTAATTCTTGGTATAGAGGCAATTAGCTACCAAATGGAGATTGCTTTAAGGATTCATAATGGTTCCAGAAAAAATAAAGCTCAAGCAGAGAGATGCAGCTTGATTCACTCGCTACATTTCACTGCTGAAGCTTAGCCTATATGCTGCCAGTGCTAGCGCCATTATCCATGCAAATAACTGGGGTGAATATGAGTCTGAATTGTAAGAAGTAGCTGACTAGTATCTTAATTTAGCTCCTGCATGAGAAAATCATAATTTCCGCGATCAGCGACCTCAAAATACCCAGGTATCAATGGTTTTTTGGGGTGTACATCTGTTCCAACCGACAATGTCCTAAAAACCAATTTCAAAATTAATTCTTGGTATAGAAAAAGCTGCTTCAAGTGTTGTGTGGTATTTATTATAAATAGTTTATTGTAAGTACTCTCATAGTGGGTTCGCAGATATGAATAAAAATTCCTAAATGCTTCAATTCAACTGATGTCTTAAAAGTCAATCACAAAAATTGTTGGTATAGAAATAGCTGCTTCAGGTGCTGTATCATTCATATGTAGTGTAAATAGTTTAACATAAATACTCTCGCAGCCGTTTGGCAGGTATAAATATAAATTCTGAAAAATGCTTTTTTCAACTAATGTCTAAAAAGCAAATTACAAAATTAATTCTTGGTATAGAAAAAGCTGCTTTAGTTGCTGCATGGTATTTAATGTAAATGCCAATTTGCAGGTATAAATAAATGCTTCTTTTCAAGTGATCACAAGTAAAGCAAAGTATGCGGCGTCTCTTACAAGACTTTTGTCGCTCAGAAGGGTGGCAAGCATACGTGGGCAGCAAGAAAATTCTGGGGGGGGGGTGCAAGATTTTTTTAAGGTCGAAAAATGGCCTTAAAAATGGTGGTATGGCGATAAAAACACCGTTTTTCGACGTTTCTCATCAAGCACTATCCGTTGGCATCAAAAAATTGCGAAAAAAAACGGAAAAAATTTTCAAAAATTGAATTCGGGGGTATTTTGGATTCTGGGGGGTGCATACCCCCAAACCCCCCACGCCCAGGTGTGGTGGCAAGGTTGATCCGTCAAGTGGTTTTAGGAGGTATCATTCTTTTCAGGCTTTGATTATCAAAGAAGGGGTTTCAGACTTTTCAGGCTTTGACTGTTCACAGAAATGTCTGCTAAGAGCACTCTACCCCAGCAATGGTGGAACCGGTACTAATTTTAATTAACAGGAGAGACGATATAAATCTTTATTTCAAGCTGTAGGAGTCGCTTGCGGAGATACCCTCAGTGCAAAATGCATTCAGATATTTATGACTTTGTAAAATTTTTATATTTGAGCAAGCGCGACATCCTGTACAATGATCTCGGGGGCTTTAGATTGCCTGATTCCCCAAGTAACTGCTGTCTCTAGGATTTTCAATTTTCCCGAAAGCCAAATTTACGTTCTAGATTTTTTCTTAAGGTAGGTGTGCTTTTTCCATGTAATTTTTTGATCATACGTAACGTCGTTTTTTCTCGAAAGTTGTTAGTTTTTCGACAGAAAAAGACATTGCCAAAAGCGTTGGAAAATATAAAATTTAGTTTTGACATGCATGCAGCATTTTGAGCTTAAAAAAATTAAATTTCTTCACAGTCAACTCTCATAATTCCCTATTTGGACGTGAATTCACTAGTGGATTAAACCAACACCGGATAAGGAAACACTTGCCTTTTATGAAAATTATTCCTATTTAAAAAATTAAGGGATAAAGTAAATAACAAAGCAAGAGCCTTTATTTAATTCTCATGAGTGTAGTTGATTGGGATAAATCTGAAATCTTAGATTACTTATTCAAACATTTAAGCGATTTTCGAACCTGTTTTGTCACGAGCAAGCATACCTATTTTTATTTTTGTATAAGGTAGTATTGAAGATGCATGGCTTTTTTATGTAGGTTCAGGAATTAACATGAAACTTATTCAGCCCTGAAAATCAATTTGCTTTTCTAGACTCAGAGCGTAAATCAACAGGAAAAGTCTTTAGTTTGAGCTAGTAGGTAAATAAAATCAAAAATAATTGTAGGTAAAATAAAAACCAAATCAAATAATCTGATAACAATGAAAATTCATTAACCGTATCCATCAAATGTTGTTAGAAATTTGAGTGAACGAAAGCTAACTAAATAATAAAATACAATACTCAGAATTGACTTAAACCTTTAAATCCACATCGTAAACTATAATATAAAGATTTTATTTTTCCGTCTAAGAGCTTTTTTATTTTTAAAAGATATTTTGTTAAAAATTTTAATTTAAATAAATCCATTTTAAGATGTAAAAATGAAGAATAACTTGAAAGACATTGACACTCAACCTTTTAGGTTGAGTCTCAAAGTTGTAATTTATGCCTTCGGTATATCAATTTTTTCCTCAAACTTATAAAATTGGCTCAATTCTACAGGTCTTCAAGAGCAAGTTGTATTTTAAGTAAAAATGATGTAGAGAGTAGTCTATTAATATATCCTTATTTTCAAATCACGACGCAAACAATCACAAAATATGAGAATTATAGTATGTTTCACATAACTTCGTGCATAAATTCTGAGAATTTTTGTCGAAAGTAGGACGAGGGTTACGATATTTATATATCAGATCAATGCTATAATTGCAATCTGTCAGCTTATTGCCGTAGATAGTTTTAAAATTTATGACCGAAGTTGTGAAACAGACTATGAATTATATGAAATAGTTTGTGGAAGGAAAACAGTCCCGGCTGCAAACAAATGCAAGCCGTCTGAGTTTACATTAGATCGATGACAGCAAAAATAATATGCAAGCTCACTGATGATTTTTCTGCCGTTGAAAGCGTCGTAATAAACCATAAAATATGTAAATACTTACGCATGCTGTAATGATGATCGGTCTGAGGAATATGTAGTCTTTTGACAGAGACTACCTGCAAAAAAGGGTCCCTTTTATGCTCTGTTTTATTTTACGATATCTCTGTAAACGAGTATTTGATTCAATATGTTAGATTTGAAATTATGTTCAGCCTTAGGTTTAATTGGCATCATGCTGCAGGTATATAATTAATTACAAAAGTTCAATTTTCAGCATTTGATAATCAAGGCGATAAGATGAGGTTTAAAACCTAACAGATTTATTTGTCCACCGATTGTACATGTTTCGCTCACTGATTCCAGTAGTTTGCTTATAAGTTAGCGGCTTTTTGAGCAGCTAGCCCTTATATTTAGCGATCATAATTTCTCAAAGTTTTCCGGCTTCATTAACTTAGCAGCCAAGAATGTTTTAAAAAAATTTCAAAAGCAGAAGCAGCTATTTCAGCATAGTTTTTTCTGTCTTCGAGCATAACTTTTAAAAATTTCCGACGCTACGCGCCATCTGTCAGCATATTGTATGACATAATTTTAAAATTTATGACCGAAGTTCTGTGAAACAGGCTATAATCAACAGCTTCATCTACATATTGCAGCTTTACATTAGTTAGAGAAACTCATGTCGTTTTGAGTCCTTCTGTGACGGACAACCGTTTGGATTCATTTGAACGTGTCATATTTTGATCCCCTTGTACTCCGTCATCAGTGAGCGCATCTTCACACTCTATGTTCAAAAGTTACCTAGACATCTAATGCAGCAGTAAGAATTCGGCAGGGAAATGGAAAAATATCAGGCTATTGAAACAATCCGCAGGTACTACTTGTGTGTCTAATTTAAAGTAGTTTGTCCTTATTACTGTGTTATTGTTTTGATTATGTCCGACTTAGCGACGAGTGGCGACAGCGAAGTGTGGCCAAGCGTATTTATTTGTATAAGAATAACATTCGACTCGTCCGTTCTGGTTTCATTAATTAAGGGAGCACGAGTTATCTGAAAACGACAATTGTCTTACTGCTTATTGGTTTCCTGACTCAGTCATTTGTGGTGCAAAATGCTGCCCATCTTTACTAAACGGATCCCTGCAACAGCAAAATTGAATTCGGTAAGTCGATGTGTTTTTAGTACCTACAATATTTTGTATACTTATTCAATTTTTAATGTCTTCCTCAAGAAGGACAAGCAGGTAGCACAATAATTAATTACTACAAGAGGAGGTGTAAAAAATCGGCACGCAGCCACCGTTTTTTCCCCCTTTTTTGGTCTAATACAAATATACAATACAAATTTTATTGCAAAGTCAATGAAACAGGTAAAATACTATTTGTCAACCAAAATTTTAGGAAATGGAAAAAATTTTTGGGGTTGGTTGGTGTTTGTGGAAAATTTTTGTAATGTTGAAAATGCATTTTAGGGAGGTAAAACTTCAAAAAATTTTCGGCGCTCCGCGCCGAATTGATTTAGTTCTTACTTGTTATTAATCTTTAAGCCGCGCCGCGCCTATTGCAGCATTTTTCTCGACATTATTGAATTAAAGGTGCGAAGCGCCGAAAGTTTGAGTGTTCCCCTGACTCTGACAACGCCAAAAGCCTGTATACGAGTAATTTCTTCCCTGAAAATTTAGAAAAAAAATCCGGAGAAGAATTTCTCTTCACTCTCCTGCATATGTTCCTGATTTTTATTTCTTTTATGTTCAAATATAAGTAAGTACCTACACAATTACTTACACATTGCACCCGAATTTCGGACGGCATAAGCATACAAAGAGACATATATTTTGTGCACGTACACAAATTACATGACATTTATGGACTCTGTTCGGCTTTATTTCTTCCAAGACTGATTTTCAATGTGCCTGGTTCTTACTTCTCGCTTAGACATGTAGGTCGTTATGCAAAACCTTTTCGATTATTGTAAAAACAGTCGATTAATCGTAAGAAATGTGCCTAAGTTAGAGCTGTGCCGGGGCCGCCTTTTTTGCCGGGGCCGGGGCCTGGCCGGGGCCAATAATAGCGTGCTTTACCATGCTTATAGTACGACCCTGCCCTACCCCTTATATGTACCTCTGCATATATTCTTGCTTGTAGATATGCACGTCAAGCGTTAATATTTGTTGGGATTACAAGATATAACAGAACATGGGCATCGGGGGGTCTAAACCCCCCAGAATTCACTTTCTCCCCCCAAAAGAATATGCTAGACCCCCAGAAATTGATTTTCAGAATTTTTTCTGTTTTTCTGCGGTTTTTTGATGCTAATGGATAGCTCTCATTGAGAAACGCGAGAAAACGGTGTTTTTTTCTTTCTACCATATATTATCAGGCACTTTTTTGACTTTGAAAAATTTTGGACCCCCTAGAATTTTTTGAGCTGCCCATGTATGGATTTAACTCCTCTGACTTGGATGCGTTTCTCAATGTGCTGTACTTTGCACTTTTTTTAGGCTTTTTATTCTATTTGTTCTGATAGACGTAGCTCTCTGCTACCAAGCAAGCTGGAAATGCTCGTCTATATGAATTGCAATTTAAAATATGTCAATTTTGATTATTAACTAGAAATTTTCACTCAATCTGACATAGTGAAATAAAGATTTGAATTAGCGAGATTTGTGGTTTGCTTGAAATTGAGTTTGAAGGTAAATCTGCCCAAAACATTATCAATTTTCTACATTATAATCAACTCTAACATTGGCCCCGGCACAGCTCTAGCCTAAGTATATATTTTTCATACAAAAACAATCTGAAAAGTTAAAATTTCCGACTTTTCAAATTTGAGCAATCGAGTACTCGACTATTGATTCGTGGCGGAAAAAATTTGATATTCGTAATCGTTGCCTGAAAATTGATTGAAATCCCACAAAATGTATGAAAAATGTTGCAAAATTTTTTTCCTTATTACAGTCTTCTAAATTTGGGGGACGAAAATTTTCGTGTTTTTGAGCTTTTCCGCGAGATCAACGCGTTGAGAAATTTTAAAAAATTTTACTTTATTTGAATTGTATTAAAAAATATGCTGTATGTAAATAAATTAGGCACGAAGCGGCCGAAAATTTTATGCGTAGTAATTCAAAAGTGCACTAAAATCTACATATTCAAGCGGTCTTTCTGATAAGCTTTAAGAATTTTTCATTTTCCCTCTTTAAGACCCTCGTGAAAAATTTTCGTACTTCCAAAATTTTGGGGGACTTGTCCCCCCAGTCCCTCTCACAGCTACGCCATTGCGTAGTGAATTCCAAAGCGTTCGTTTTTGCTCAGATTTGTTAAACTACAAATTACACATGTACCTTAAGATGTTTTTTATCTAGTTATGTCAGCGTGATAATTTTTTATAATTGCGAAAGGTCCATGCTCCATGTTCACATTTCGTTTATCTTAGTTTTAGATGATTGATTAATATATTTGCAATTATTACGTTTTAGCTTCTCACTTCGCTCGCCTCTCAGAACAAATATTCTACCGCCACTGACTCAACGGTATATACATTTTTTAAACGAATTTTTTAAATAGTTTATAATAATTTTTACTAGTTTTTACAGAATTTAAAAGAAGTTATAGCGTTAAGACTGGTAGAGCATCAGAAAAAAATCGCCGATTTTCGAAAAGAGCATGGCAACACAGTCATTGGTCAAATAACGGTTGATATGGTGAGCTTATTCCGCTTTTTTTCTTGCAGCATCTCATTATTTCCGCTCAAAAAATATTGACCATCTTCATTAAATGATGTTCAGATGCAATTTTTTATGTACCTACTACATATAATTGTAATTTTTTGCATCATCGTTATAGTTCCGTCTGTTATATTGTAGTGTCATACATCATGTAAGGGGTCAAAAATTTAGGGGTGGAATGACCTCAAAATTTTTGGCCAAAAACGGCCTAAAAGCAGCTAAAAATGGTCGTTTTTCTAAAAATTGGATGGGGTCAAAATTTCCTAGTTTTTTTGGGGAATGGAGGCCGGGGCGACCGATTTAGGGTTGGGTATCCCTCACCCCATCCCTATTGTTGTATGTATGATTCATATGAGCATAACACCGTCAATTTCTGTCACAGTATTTCGACGGAGAGTAAATTACGATAAGGAAGAAAACGCTTCATTACGTTTTAATTTATCAAAAACTTACGTGCATAAATCATAGATTTCAAGCAGGACCCAAGTTCAGGCTGCTCTGGTATGGGTCTGAAAAATTTTGATAGTCAAGAAGGGGCCAAAGGAGCTATTTTTCTACGTTTTTTATCACGCTTATCTGTTGGCATAAAAAAGTCGTATAACAACGGAAAAATTTTTAAACATTTAATTTTGAGTTTTTCGAGTTTTTGTTGGACGTTTTGAATTCTAGGCGTCCTGATTCACATACAGTATACGGCACACTTAACATTCTTGATTATGTTTTCATATGCCTAAGTTTATTTTAATTTCAAATTATTTAAATCAATTTTAATATTCATGTACATAAGGGGCTAGAAACAACAGCCATTTTTCATTCAATTGTGACCCGCGCAAAATAACGATTTTAAAGATGCATCTTGCCAAAATATCTGATATCTGCATCTCAAAATATCTGATATCTGCATTTTATATCTGATATCATTTTATATCTGATATATATCTGATTTTATATCTGATATATTATCATTTTATATCTGATATATCCAAAATATCTGATATCTGCATTTAAAGATATCTGCATCTTGCCAAAACGGAGCTCCACCAAACTTCCGATCTATTATAAATTTAATTATTTTTATTTGTAATAGATAAAAATTGTTGCGCAATTTTTTGCGCTTTTCAGAAAAATTAGCGTGTTTCTATCTTATGAGTTCTTTTGAGGTTTTAGTCCTACAAAATCGCTACTGACTTACCTTGTTGGAAAAATGATGATGACCGTCAGCACCAAAATTCCGGGGAGGGTGTTTGTTAAAGGTCAAAAATGGTCTTAAAATGGCGGTTTGGCGATAAAGACCATTTTTTAACGTTTCTCATCGAGCACTATATAATGGAATCAAAAAATCGCGAAAAAACAGGAAAATTAGTTGAATTCTGGGGGTATTCGACTTTTTGGGGGAGGAGCGTGCATACCGCTCCTAACGCTCTCCTCGACGCTCACGTTTGAAGCTGAACCACAGAATTGAAAATTTTTCAAAAAACCGAAACTGAGCGTTTTAATCGCTTTTAGTGCGAAGTAACAAATTTTTTGGCGCTCTGCGATCAAGGCTGAATAGCCATTTTTCGATGATTACTGTGTTCAAGTTCGTTAAATTTTTTCAGCTATTTTCATATTTTAAAAAGGAGAAGCATCGTCAGAAACCATACATTTAACACGGGGTTAGAGGGATACTCCTGCCCAAAGTTGGTTGTATACTTCATGCCCCCAAAGTCAAAAATTTTCGACCCCTCTCCGATCGAGGAAAAATGGAATTTTTGGCCCTTTTTGGCCAAAAATTGGAGATATAATACCCCCTACCCTTACGTGTATGTCAGAAACGTCGGAAAACCTGTGTTTTTGACGGGCACCTATCGTTTCTAACCCAAAAACGCATTACAGATTATATATTTCAGTTAAGTTTATTTATTTATTATTATTATTACCTATTTTTATTAATTATTCATAATCGTTTATTATTTAATGTTTATAGGTAATTTTAATTATGTCATTTTTTATTATCAAGTATTTATTATTATCTATTTATTATTTGTTATTTATTTTTTAATATTCATTAATCATTATTTTATCATTACATAGTAGAAAAACTAGTCCAAAATTTAAGAAATGGCGGGTCCGTCAAGTCCAAGATATTAGTCGGACTACTATCATACATGATCTTAGGAGTTTGTGGGCATAAGTGTAACGACTCGAAATTTCGGATCGGAGGTCCCCAGCCATTTTCACGGGTAGGGATGGATGATCTCTAATTTTCGGCCAAAAACGGTCAAAAAGACCTAAAAACGACCAAAAAATTAAATTTTTCCCAAATATTCGGGGGGATCAAAAGTTTTCTGGCTTTGGGGCACAAGGGGACAACCAACTTTGGGTGGTGGTATGTATGTATGGTTGGCGGATTTCACCCTCCCAGAAAAGCTTGCACCCCCAAGAATTCGCCTGTTTTCAAAAAATTCTTCAAAACGGTACTTACTTTTTGACTATATTTGGTTTTTAATTTATTCCATATTCTCCTAGGTCGAAAGTTAAAGGGGAGGGGTGGGGTAAAATTCTGAAATTCGGGGCCATTGCATTGCAGGTAGAGCTGCACGCGGGTACCCGAACGGGTAACCGAGTACTCGGGTACCCGGGTAGAAAATAATTTTACTACCCGGGTACCCGAATCCCTAATATAAAATGGAAAATTGGCGCTGCAGTTATGCAATATGTGCTAAGAATTGAATTAGAAAGCTAGAAACATATTGCTTCTAAAGTGCGACTGAATCACAATGTAAATGTGATTTGATATAATCAACCGTAAAATGTTAAATAAGCGAGTCTCTTAATATTTCCTATTATCACAATATATCGCGAATACGGTCTAGCCATATTCCATTATTCAGCTCTTTAGTTACACTATTTTATTTATGCCGAATTCTTCTTATTCTTCATTGTAAACAAATTTAAACAAGAAATTATCTGTTAGCGACGCTTTTTTTATAATTCATTCACTTCAGTGACCATTATATAAATTTAAACTGCAACTTTTATTCACATCGCGCGCGCAACTGTTTTAGTTAGACCTGGTTAAAAGCCTATCGATGTTCCAAATGCAGTCAGCCATAGGCGTAGCCAGGGGGCATTGGAGGTACCTGACCTGCCCCCGAAATTTTTCAGAAATATTGTTGATTTTTTTGTTGCAATATGATGTATGTCCAGAAAACTAAGTTCAAAAAGGTAAAACTTCAAAATTTTGCGCGCCGAGTCATTATTATTTATTGCTGTATAGATCCAACAAATTTAAAAGCTTGAATCAGCTAAAATAATCCAGCACTCCACATCACTTTAGTAATTTAATGCACTATTTGTTCGTTGAATGAAACTGCGCATGCTTGTTGAGCATGATAGTAAAAGTGCGAAAATGGTTGCGAAAAGGACACATAATCCTATTTTAATTGGAAGGAATGGCCAAATTTTCTTATGTTTTTGCGCATTTCTTCTTCTATGAACTGCATTTTGTTAATTAGAAGGCCACAAATGGGCCTGAAAACGGTAAGAACAAAATTTTCATGGATACATCTTTCTATATCTTATTGGCAGCGATCCGTTGCTGCGCTATTTACCTATCAGAGGTCGAAAAACGCATTTCAGATCAGTTTTTGCAATGTAGGAGTTCATCAATTTTAAATGTTTTTGGGCTTGCTTCCGAACCGAGATTTGGCCGATTTTGCGAAAATTTTAACGTTACTATTTAACATTAAAATGTTTCTTTTACAAAATTTTTTGGGACTCTGCCCCGGATCCCGCTCGCCACCTCAGACGTCCCGCTAGCCATAAAACCTCGTTGTACACGTGCAACGAGATTTTAGGGAGAACAAGCCAGGTAATTTCTAAAAATTTCCGGCGTTTCGCGCCGGCATTAATTTGTCTGTTTTGTATGATTTAAGCGGTATAAATTGAGTATAATGTGCAAAAACGTCAAAATTTTCCGGCGCATAGCGCCGCCAGTTACTGTTCTTTCTTTTTGTGAAGCTCCAGCATTGCGTTTAAGAGCCTGAATCACTCAAAATATCTTCAGTCAAAGTTCGTAATTCGCAGTTTTCTTGTTAGAAGCTTGAATTGTCAAAACTATTTTTGTACAAATTTGATAATTTTCTGCTCCATCAGATTATTAGTATTCACAGAGCTACAAACTGTTTAGGGTGGAAAGAATGACTAAATATATTGGCATTTTGCGCCACTTATGAAATCCGAACTGTTTGTCAATAGAAAGGCCGTAAATTCTACATGAAAACGTTTATGCCCGCCGAACCAAAATTCTGACTACGTCTCTGCAGTCAGCTCCAGATAGACTTAGACTTGTTTTTGAATAAATTTACATTTCCGGTTGATTTCAAAATTGCTTTTCGTCAATGTGTTTCCCTGCTGCAAATGTTTTAATGACGCTATGAAGATACAAAACCTGCTTCACAATTTTTTGCTTTGAATTATGAAAATGACTTAAATTTCATTAAATGCATACGAATTCTTCGGATTAAAGCTTTGATTCTATTTAATCTTGCATTAATTTTTCAATAATTTCACGGCTTAAATATCACTTTGCCCTAGAAATCACTATCAACCGTGAATAAATGATGTTCACTGCATTCTCTTTTATCTAAGGTCCTACCCGGGTACCCGAATTACCCGGGTACCCGGGTAATGAAATAGCCGGGTACCCGGGTAGTAAAATTTGCAGTGTGCAGCTCTAATTGCAGGTCAAATATTTAAAATGATCAAAACATCCGATGAAATGTTTTAATCCGGAAAACTGCATTTTCTAATGTACTTTTTGCCCAGTTCTGACTCGTTTCGCCACTTTTATCAGTAAAAAATATAAGAATTTATCGAAAATTTTGACTTTTCAGATTGTTAACTTCATTTTAGCGTTTTTATAGGTAAACAAAACAGAAGTGTACTAGCAGGCGGCGAGGTGCCAAAATTTTTTGACATCTTTGTTACATATTTTCGTCCCCAAAAATCATGCAGACAATGTTTAATAGTTCGAAATCGTCTGACAGTGACTCGAGTCATGGACCCCGAGCATACATGTAACGGCTCCCAATTGGGGGGGGGGGTGAACGACCTCCAATTTTTGGCTGAAAACGGCCTAAAAACGTTTAGAAACGGTCAAAAAATTCCATTTTTTAAAAAATGGGGGAATCAAGAAATTTCTGGCTTTGGGGGATGGAGGGACGTCCGACTTAGGGTTAGGGATCCCCCATCCCCCTGCTACATGTATGAACCCGAGATAGGGTTACTTTCCTTCACTCCCTATGGGGATGTATGATTTATTTAAATTTTTCGATATTTATGAATTTTTTCACGTTTATGTTTATCGTCCAACCGATACTTAAAATATAGGTCTACGGCGGAATGCGGTCAATGAAGGGCCTTATTTGCGAAACTTCTGTGTTGGATCCCGAAGAAGGAATACGCTTCAGGGGCTATTCAATCCCGGAGTGCCAAAAATTGTTACCCAAATGCGGAGGCAATGAGCCTTTACCCGAGGGCATTTTTTGGTTGTTGTGCACAGGGGATATACCGAATGAAAAACAGGCACGTTGTTATGCAATAGTTTTTTCTATGAATCGATACAAACACGCTTCAACACGATCGCATATTACGCCGTGATTTTGTATGTTTTTAAATTTCTTGTACATTTTAATTTGCATTTTTTACATTTTATTGTGTATATTTTAAAAGTTAAACATATATTTCCAGAAGAAGACGCTGCCTATTTTAGAAATCTCATATTACATGTTGTTACATAGTATTTAGCTTAAGAAGTCTAAAACGGAAAGAGAGGTAATAGAAAAGAGACGCGTTAAAAACTTACTTTCAAGGCGTTTCTGACGATGCCCCATCTTTCTAGAGTATAGAAATGTATAAAAAATCTGAAGAAATCAGAAAAAATTTGAATAAATCGAAGTAAATGTAGTCAAAAACTGAGTATATGACGCGGAGCGCCGAAGGTTTGTCACTTTTTCAGCAAACAGATAGCTAAAAACGCTTAAAACGACACGTTTTCTACGAACTTTTCAGAATTTTCCTAAATATCGCGAATTCTAGGGGATTTTGAAAATTTTCTAGGGGTGAAACCACGGTTTTTTCCGTATTCAGCAAAGATTTTTTCCCGATGTACAAAGACTTTTCAGGACCATCTTTGTACATGTATAAAGATTTTTGGGAAGACAAAAACTGTAAAAAGGTGTGAAATTCTCAAAAATTTTCGGCGCTTCGTGCCGAAATGAGTAATTGTCTGTCCTTTATATCTTTAAAATGGCAGAATTAGCATTTACAATGGAAAAATGTCAAATTTTTTGGCGCTTCGCGCCGTTTTAAGACAATTTTTAGTAATTTTTGACGTCAGAAACCCTGTTTTATCACACTAAAATTGATACTCTACCATATAATGTACACAAAAATTTGCATGTACAAAATGTACAAAGACTTTTGGGGACCAACTTTGTACATGTATATACAAACGGACCTTGTACAAAAAAACACTGGATAAAACCTCCCGCCTGGATCATGTATGATTGTGATCCAACGGACCCCAGAATTTGAAATTTTCCCATGTATGTCGACGACTGCGAGTATAGTCAACTGGTCTAATTTAGTTCTCTGTATAGAGCGCATGCACGCTAAAATATTCTTTAAAAAAGGTTAAACTAAAGAATAAGCATATAAAGTAAGTTCGCGGAACATGTCTGATTTGAATTTCAATGCACTGTACTCCGTTATTTTATTATATGAATACATTTATCGATAGATTATAGAAGTCGATTAATTTCAGCCTTGTAAGTTATGGGAAAGCAAGCTTCCGTGGATAGTTTTTCAAATGAGAGGCTATAAAAAGTCTTTCGTTCTCTAAAGAACTTCCCAGCATTACTATTTTAAAATGGTTTCTTAATAGTTCTTCTGCTATGATCGATCTTTATCTGATGGATTTGTAGTTTTGCTTCTTTTCTGCTGTCGATTGTTTATCCGAAGATCAGCCGCGTTTGTGCCTATTTCTAAAGTGCATCTATCAGACTGAGCTATCATTGCTGCTCGGAAGCAGAGGGCGTAAATATTTATACTCAGACCATATATGGGCAGCAACCAAATTTTGGGGGTCTTGCACTTATGCACATAGGGGGTATCACCCCTCTCCCCTAAAGGGATCAAGCCGGGCAGGTACTGTTCGGCGATTTTGAGCTGATGGAACGTTTTTTTGCATCATTTTTGAGGTCAAAAAGCAGTAAAAATGTCAAAAGTTTCTCCGATGCTTCGCGCCGAATCAGTATTTTTATGTACTTTTACTTTTTACTCAATAAGCGCGCAAAATAGATCAATTTTTGCATTTTTGGCGTTAAAGTGATATAATTCAGTTAAAATGGACTAAAAATGCTTTAAAAATGCGATATTGCCACGAGAAAACCTTTTATGAGCTATTTTGACCATTTTGATCGTTTGAACAGCAAAAAATTGTGAACATCAAATGTACTGTTTTGGAATTTCGGGATTTCACTTCCCCCTACCGACCCTGGCCTTGTGCACCTATGGGGTCTGGGTGATGTAAACCCGGGAAAATCCAAAAAGCATGCCAAAACTTTAATTCTCTTCGTCCATCGATTTTTGGTGCCTATAATATTTTTCGAGATGGGGTGGGGCCTCAACCCCCACTCCTTCCCCGCGCCTATGGGTGATGCATACACGTAGCAACTAGCAGCTGTAATTTTTTCAATTCAGCTGTAATTTTTTAAATTCAGCTGTAGCCAATCATTTTTTGGTGGTAAAGACCAACTCTCTAATTTTTATATTAAAAAATAGAAAAACGCTTAAGAAAGAATGAAAAAAGGTAAATTTTTGCCTGAAGGAGGCAACGCTGTTATTTGGTTAGGACATGAAAGAAGCATGTGCTTGAGTTGATAAGTCAGAATCTGCACTATTTCGTACGCACCTATCAAAGTTGCACGTATTTGTGGTCAAAATTAGGGGCTGATCGGGGTTAAACATGATAGCCATACATATGAAAAAGGGAATCTGGATCTCTGATTTTGGGAGGGGCGGTTAACTACATTCTGCGGGGTCGAGAAGACCCCTGAACCACCCTTCCAATCCCAAATTTGGCTGGACTTCTCCCAAATTGTCATTTTCCGAAAAAATCATGTGTAGTTTAAAGCGTTTTTCGATTAACTTTTGCACTAAAAGTGTCGAATTTTTCAGCGCTCCGCGCTGTATACTCATTTTTTGACTAAGTATTTTGTGAAATTTACTCAAATTTGTTGAATTCTTTTTCGCGTTTCTATGTTCTGTAAGCAACGAGCATTGTCTGAAACATAAAAAATGGTGTTTTGACGTATTGTACCCATAGTTTTAGCCCAAAAGGCAGCGAAATGGGACGTTTTGGTGCCACACTGTTTGTAATATTATTATGATTCAAATTTCATTCATGATTAAAGTATAATACAGATTCCGAAAGCCCATTCAATTTTCTACGTGATGGTATAAATAACTTTTAGAATATCTTTGAATTTAGTGAGATAATTAAATGCATCTAAAAATGCACTGGATTTTCTACAGCTTTTCAGTCGTACACAAATGAATACTCATTGAATCGAAAAGAACAATGTGCTATTTTGTAGCTTGTGGAACCTGCTTTCTGAATATATAATTTATTTTGAAATTTGATTTAATTAGAATAATTTATAAGTTGCTGGCGCCAAAACGTCGTAGTCCCAAAAGGCAGTGTTTAAATGTTTTCAGCGGCATTCCTGCAGTGTACATGTATATGTATGCAGGCCCGTAGCCAGGATTTTATTTCCGTGGGGGACAAAAAGTCGGATATCTCGAGAACCATTGGGGAATAGTCAAAAATAAGGGCATTTTTGAACGTTTCTCAATGAGCTGTACACAATGGTTAAGAAAAATTAAATTTTTCTCTCATTTGTCAGCTTATTTCATACTCAGACAAAAAATCTATCGCTTTTAAAGTATCTGAGCAACTAAAATGTTATCATCAAGTCCATAAAAAAGTTCTTAAATTATCAAATTCGTACTCAAATCTCTGTACTCTGCAAAGAAAATAACCAGAAAATTAGTGATTTGGCGCAGAGCGCCGGAAAAATTTGACATTTCACCATGTCTAACTCGAATTTGAACGTTTTAAAAGACAAAAACTTACAGAAGCAATTAATGCGGCGCGAAACGCCGCAAAATTTTGCGTTTAGTAGCTCAAAAGTACTCAAAAAATCTGTTCTGACGAACTTTTACATGCACTTCGAGAATTGTTTATTTCTTCCTCTGGGGGACCCTTGTGAGAAACAAAAAAATTTTAAACCTTATAATAGACACTAATTTGCTTGTGAATATAATGCAACGCAAAGATAAGAAAGTTAATTTTATCTTTCAACGGCAGGAAACAGTGCAAAATTTTTTAACAGTTCTTTTGTCTGCATAAAATCTTTATAAAATAGTAGAGATAGATGTAAAAGATGCGTAAATCTGTACAAAGATGCTTATAGATAGATTTTGGAATGTTTAATGCCCTCGCTTGGAGCTAAATATGTAGAATGTAATTATGATTTTCGACGCGAAGCGCCGAAATTTTTTTCAAAATTTCGCTCAGAGAACACTCAAAAAGCATTAAAATTACTATTACTTTACTTCAAAAAGTCTTTGTACATTGCCCGAAAATCTTTGTACGAGCCTTAAAATTTTTGTCTCGTACAAAAAAAACAGTGTATCGAATTGGTAGTTAATATTACCATCTTGTATGAATGTGATATCTACGCACCGCAGTCTTCAACGTTGCACGTGAAGGAGCGAAATTTGCGCTGCTATAAATACCGTTAGTGGTCCGATGTAGTAAAAATGTTTGGTTTAGCATCGTGGCGTGTCTGTTCTTGAATGTTGTAGTCTTTTACGTGCTAACTACGTGAATACACATGAAATGTGGCCGCTTGGCTAAATACAACTTTTTTGAGATTCGTTATAACAAACAACCGAATTTTATCTCTCTTCGCTAAAACATCGATGCGATCGATGACTGCTTGCAAAGAACTATATGTAAAAAATATAAAAGTTTACGTAGAAGAAGCACTCACTTCATTACGTCGAAGGTTCTTACCTGTAATATTTAGGTTATATTTTTATATTAAAAATACGTTTTACTAACCTTTTGCGTAAACCAGGTCATATGTGCGATGCAACTTCGTTTTAGGAAAAGAAACTCATGATGAGGCATAAAATAGACAATTTAATGAATGAATGATTGAATAAAACCTTCGACGATTACAAAAAAAACAAAATAACGCAACGAAGGAAAGGATGAGCTTATTGAGATAATACGTGTGTATGATATTATTTTAAGAATATGTAGGATAACAAACATTGTCTAATGAAATGCATCTGTTGCGCTTGCCTGACTAATGTGTGACTCGATATTATTTTGAATTGTAGAATTTGAAGAAAAAATGAGGAAAATAATAGAAACTAGGTAAAAACTAATTAGTAAAAGTAATATATGATCGTATATAGTAAGTCACAAAAATGCAAATTTTCTTGCTGCGTGGCAATGATGAGATAGTATTTGCTTGCTTCTTTCTTCCTGAAGGTTACTTATTTAATGTGGTCTTTATGTGTCTGAGATCGCGTGAATTACATTCGTATTGAAAATTTCTGGTACACCTCATAGAGACATGATCTTATCACCGCCTGATGACTCTCTGGCCCACATAGATATTGCACGATCAAAGTTGAATATGTATTCTACCTTTAGTCAGGTAAATAAATGGAGAAATGTCGCGTTAGAGCCCTAGGCAATGGTCAAGCATGGGTTTAAAAAATTCATTTGCATTCTTAATTGAGTGTTTAATTATTTGTTAGCTTCTAAAAACGGTTGCAGATGCTTAAAATATATTTTATGTAGTTCAGAATTATACTTATATGCACTGTTTTTTTGTACAAAAACTTGGACTTTTTGTACAATCGAAAATCGGCCAAAAACTGCCTATACTGTATGTACAAAGATGTACAAAAATCTTTGTATGAGGCTCAAAATCTTTGTCACGTACAAAAATAAAAAACAGTGCTTATATGTATGGCTATTGAGATATTAGACTTTTATCGAAAGCAGGGTTTCGACTGATTCTAAACCATGTATGCACCTTAAAAATTGTCTTGCATTGAAATATTCGAATTTGTGCATGTTCTAGTTTAATTGTGGAATTTCCTCCTTTTACTTTTTATTGAAATATTTTCTGTTTCCTCTGTGTTTCATCGTTTTAGTCAAAGTCATTATTAAGTAGAATATTTCTTTTTTTTTTAAATTTATTGCAAGGTATTCATTTTTCTTATTCTTATGCATCTCATTGTTTAGATAAAAGCTATTAGCAAGGAGTGGGCTAGTAGAGCCGATATACCCGAGCATGTAGTAACAATGCTGAGCAACTTCCCCCATCATTTGCATCCAATGTCGCAGTTTTCCGCTGCAATAGCCGCTTTAAATTCGGAAAGCAAGTTCGCCAAAGCCTATTCTCAAGGCGTCCAGAAAGCTACTTATTGGGAGGTAAATATGTATCTGTTCTGTTTGTACTGTGATTGGTGGTAGTTGTACCGGGGTGAAAAATTTTTTGGTGAGTAAAACGAAACCTCTCTGATCATGTATGAATCGTTACATTTGTTTTCTATTCAACGTTGGTAGTAAGCATACGTGAGCAGCACGAAAATTTTGGGATGGGGGGTCGCAAGATTTTTCAAAGGTCAAAAAATGACCTCAAAAATGGTGATATGGCGAAAAAACACCATTTTTAACGTTTCTAATCGAGCACTATTCATTGGCATCAAAAAAACAAAACAATTCGAAAATCGAATTCTGAGGGTTATTTCGGTTCCTGGGGGGGTATTTTGATTTCTCGGGGATGCATACCCTCCTCATCACGCCCAGGTGTGGTAGTAAGTATTATATATAGTAGATACTTTCAGCGATTAAGTACGAATTTAATTTTGGAATTCTAGGTAGATTGTGCTTAGAAATTATCTGATGCGCGTTGTTGGGCTTGAAAATCTTGTCCTGTGCTAAAAACTGAGTTGTACTAATGGGAAGGTGAATGCGGCGGTCCCCTTTACAATAGTTCTTTAAAAAGAATTATCTAAATAATAAAAAAATTAGGAAAATATTACAACTTTATATCGAGAAGCTACAAAGTTGTGATGCTTTAAGCTACATGCCCATTGCTTTAGCGTAGCATTGCCACTAGTGCGTTTTCATATGCCGTGGTTTCAAGATATATATTTTTACTCTAGGCGATTAGTGGTTCTCTCTAAGACAAAAAAGTTACAAAAATTTATCGATACGGCGCAAAGGTCCATAAAATGTGACATTTTTACCATTTTCGCGTAGAATTTGCGTCTTTTTAGTGAAAGATACTAACAGAAGCTGAATTTGCAGAGAGCATAGCAAAATCTCGTTATTCTTATTGTCAGAAAAAGTTAATTTCAAGTTGTGTAATGATAAACAAAACAGAAAATGGCCAAACTGATACGGAAGAATTTTCTCATGCTTACCATGTTGTTCAAGTCAAGTTTTAACTTGGCAGACAAGACAAAAGTGTTTTAAAGCACTGAATTATTGTGAACTTTATAAGCACTAAAATATATTGGCTGATTTTTAAACTTTTTTCATTCAATGTTCACGCTTTGTAATGAGAAATGCAAAAATTACTTACCGACGCATAAAAGTCTTGTATTGTTAATTTTTTCAATTTTCGCCATTAACTTATTTTTGGCGAAGATTGCCGCAAATTTCGGGAAGTTTCTGACATTTTTAATGTTTTTGTGTTTAAATAATCTTGATACATCCGTAAAATTTTTGCCGGATACAAGAAAACGGGATTTTTGCAGCATGCCTATGAGGATTCAATGAACCTGCTAGCTAAGCTTCCTACCGTAGCAGCGATGATCTATCGTAATCTGTATCGCAACGGCTCAAGTGTTGGAGCCATAGATCCCGCTAAGGACTGGTCGGGCAACTTCGCTGCCATGTTGGGATATGACAGTGCGGATTTCGTTGAATTACTTCGTCTTTATTTGGTTATACACAGGTAGTATACACGTGCGACACGCACAAGGTCAGGGTCGGCAGGGGGTAAAATCCCAGAAGTCCAAACCAGAAAATTTAGTGTTCACGATTTATTTTTGCTATTCAAACGATGAAAATGGTCAAAATAGCCAAAAGGTTTTCGTGCAAATAGCGCATTTTAAAAGCATTATTAGACCATTTTGACTGCGTTCTATCGCTTTTAACCTTGCATGGGCGTGGGGTATGAACCTCCATGGAAGTCCGAATACCTCCTGAAATTCAATTCTTGAAATTTTGTGTTTTTTGCGATTTTTTGATGCCAGTGGATAGTGCTCGACGAGAAACGTCTAAAAATAATGTTTTTCGCCATACCACAAAATTTTTGACCTTTTCAAAATCTTGCACCCCAGAATTTTGGTGCTGTTCAGCCCAACTATGCTTTTAATTCTGAAAAAATTGAGAAATTAACCAATTTCGGGTGCTTTGAATAAAAAGCACATAAAGGTATATTATTACTGTTTTTGTCCTAAATAATGATGCAAAAGCGTTCCGTCAGCTCAAAACCGTTGGACAGTACCTTCCTGGCTGACGCTTCGGGGGGTAATACTCACACCTGGGCGTGGGGGTATGCACCCCCTCCCGAGAAACCAAAATACCCCCCAGAAAGCAAAATACCCCCCAGAAGTCAATGTTTGAAAATTTTTTCGTTTTTTTTTCGCAACTTTTTGATGCCAATGGATAGTGCTCGATGAGAAACGTCGAAAATTGTTTTTTTCGCCATACCATCATTTTAAGGCCGTTTTTTGACCGTTGAAAAATCTTGCAACCCCCCAGAATTTTCTTGCTGCCCACTTATGGTAATACCTCCGTTCACTGCTATGTGGATGTATGACACATGCTAATAGAGAAAGGTGAGAGGGTATACCCCTTCTCAATGATACGATACGAGAGTTAGGTACTGTCAACACAACAGACATACACAGCATGGAAATTCTAGGTGGTGATACTGAAAGATTTTTAAAGTACTTTTTGGGTCTAAAAACCGTGGATACGCGCTAAAAACGTCATGTTTTGGCATTTCTGGCGATGCTTTATCTTTCTAGAACTTAAAAAACAAACTGTTCAAAAAATATCTAAAAATTTGAATAAATAAAACAAAATATAATCAAAAAGATGAGTATATGGCCCGAAGCGCCGAAAATTTTACACTTTTGGGCAAACATGAATTTAGTTAAAACGCTTAAAACATCACCTCTCCTTCAAATTGTTTAGAAAATCACGAATTCTGGGGGAGTGAAAAAATTTTTTGGGGCCCCTAAACTCCTCTTCAAGATCATGTATATACGACTGTGAAGCAGTGTAGGCCCAAAATTGTATTTCCATTTAATTTCGACATAATTGCCAAAAACGCAAACTTTAATAACGATTCCGAATGGAACCCTCACTGACCACTAATGTCTGCTATCAGAAGATTGAGAGGGAGATAGGGTGATTCCCCATCCAAGGTTAGTCGTCCCCCCCCCGATTCCTGGAATTTTAGAAAGAAACTTGCATTTTTGCTAATTTTTAGGTGTTTTTGGTATTTTTGGCCAAAAATTTGAAGTCATTTACCAACCCTCGCTCCCTAAAAATCGCCGGGGATCCCTACCTAAACTTTTGAGCCGTTAGATGTATTCTTACTACGCACTTCGGGCAAGGACAGATAAAAGCCCTGAGGAAGGACTCCTGTATTCGTCAGTGAATCATTGAATTTTGTACCAACTAGTTGTAAATGAAAATCTTCCTAAATTTTATAATATTAAAGGGACAATTACTAAATTACATGAAACTAGACATTGCACTGTTAATCACACATATAAGATTCCTCGAAACGTATATTAAATGACAAGGGTATAAATTTTCTTTGAAAAAGTCTACGATTCTCGAATTTTTAAAATTCTTGTATTTTAGGATTTGAAAATTTCGATTTAATACAACTTTTTTCTTACTTAGCCAGTCGTTAATTACTCACATTATCCATCTTTTAGTGATCACGAAGGTGGCAACGTTAGTGCTCACACAAGTCATTGGTCGCCAGTGCATTATCAGATCCCTATTTATCTTTGTCGGCTGCTATGTGTGGATTAGCGGGACCTTTGCATGGTCTTGCGAACCAGGTAAATTTTTTATGACAGTATTACAGGGTGGCCCGAGAAAGGGTGCAATGCTCAAGTGGGCGGCACCAAAATTCTGGGGGAGGGGTGCAACCTTTTATTAAAGGTCAAAAAATAGCCTTAAAAATTGTAATATGGCGAAAAAACGCCATTTTTCAACGTTTCTCATCGAGCACTATCCATTGGCATCAAAAAATTGCGAATAAAACAATAAGAATTGAATTATGGGGGTATTTTGGTTTCTCGGGGGGGTTGCATACCCCAAACCCCTCACGCCATCTCCAAAACCCTCATGCCCAGGTGTGGTTCAAAGTGTTCTGATCTTACTTGTGTAACTATGTATGTACTCGTGCGTGCAGCTGTAGTAGGCATACGGAAATATACCTGCCGTAAAAATTTTTCGAAAAATGAAACAAAGGGCAACAAGGTTTTGAAATTTCAGAATCCTGTTATTGCTTGTTTGCTCTACTTGAAACGCCAATCTACGTTTGTTTCTGTTCAATTAAGATATAAAAGCGTCTTTATCTTAATAATTACTGTTCTTAGATTTAGAATTGTAAATTTTATTCTTTATTTTGCGAGCCTTTCAAAATGCTTAATCCAAAGCCCCCATATAAGTATGATCTATCTATAGTCTGTTTAATTTATTCAAGAGCTTTTTAGTCAATTTTTTAAGGGCTACAGTAAGCGAAACAAGACGAATTACTGTAATTTAGCCAGCTCAGTGAGGGCGAGTGGCTGGAATTCTTCCATTTTTAATGCACTTAACCGCCAATATAAATTTAATTTAGGCATTTAATCAGTGCTGGGACATACTACAGTAAGTGCGCTAAACAAAAAGCTGCTGGCTGGAGTTGAACCCGGGTCCCTTCGACTACAAGCAGGTCTTACCACTGAGCTATTTGGGAGTTCGCGACGTTTCCTAACAATTCAGTCTATTGTGTTTAAAGTGTCAACTTAGGATAAGTTGAATGCGCGATTTTTATCTGTAAGAAATTAATTGATCTACTGGAAGACGAGAATAAATTATGCCACGAAAATGTTGTTGAAAAACCCCTTTTTACGTAGTTTAGTGAGATTTAGCGACCTACAGTAAATAATATTTGGGAAGTATTCTATAGGTAGTGCACACGGGGAGTATGCATCCCCCTAGAAGGCAAAATAACTCTCTGATTTCAATTTTAAAAAAATTTTTTCAGTGTTCGATGTGAATGGATAGTGCTGAAGAGAAATGTCGAAAAATGGTGTTTTTCGCCATACCACCGTTTTTAAGACAATTTTGTGACCTTCGAAAAATCTTGCAACCCCTTTCAAAAATTTTGGTGCTGCTGTAAATTACAAATTGTGTAAGAACTTAAATTTTACTTCATTAGCAAATTATCAAATTTTTGTCAAGATACAGCTCTAAGAGCAGTTCGGATCATCACAAAGAGCAAAACGCGACACTGAATAAAATGATCAAGCGTCATACAGGTGTACATATGTACAATGATTGCATTTCATAAGAAACAATAAAACAGAAAGGTGGTTCGCAAAGCATACCTGCGCCAGAATCGAGATTGATCATACATACATATGTTTGCAGGCTAGGGAGGTCAGAGGGGGAAAAATTATTTTCAAGCTTGATCTGTATTTAACCTTCTCTGTACTCAACTGGTACCTACATCACAAAGAAACACAATACTAAAAATGAATAATTCTGCGCAAAACTAGAGAAAATTTTGACATATTCATTATGTCTTAATAAAATTGTGCATTGGCAGTTGAAAAATACTCGTACTTTCAGATTTTTGGGGATAAGATTCCCCTTTCCCCACAACTACATGCCTGATGACCATATGTGGGCAGCACCAAAATTCTAGGGGGGGGGCAAGATTTTCCAAATATCAAAAAATGGTCTTAAAAATGGTGGTATGGCGAAGAACACCACTTTTCAACGTTCCTCATCAAGCACTATCTATTGGCATCAAAAAATTGCGAAAAAAAAATTCCAAAAATTCAATTCTGGGGGGGGGGTATTTTCGTTTCTGCGTGGGTATTTTGGTTTTTGGGGGTGCATACCCCCAGCTTCCCCCCCCGCCCTCCCGCGCAGGTATGATTGGGGGTCATGGTTTTTTTATCCAGCAGAAGTTTTCCCAATGTACAAAGACTTTTTAGGACCGTCTTTGTACATGTACAAAAGATTTTTGAAAAGACAAAAACTGTAAGAAAAAGTCTGAAAATAATGAGTTATTATTTGTTCCAATCCCTTTATAATGACAAAAATTACATTTAGAATGTAAAAATTCCAAATTTTTCAGCGCTTCGAGCCGTTGTGAGACAACTTTTAGTAATTTTTGGCGTCAGAAACCCTGAAATTAGATAAGTCGAAAAACCATGTTTAACCACACTAAAATTGCTGTACAACGACTTTTGGGAACCATCTTTGTACATGTACAAAGGGATCTTACACAAAAAAGACGCTGTTGGGCGCACACATAGGCATGGAGGAGCGCTTCATTAATACCACCCCAGAATTTGGAATACCTCAGCAGATTACAGTAGACTCCCAGAATTCTATTTATTAACATTTTTGGCGATCTACATCATCCTTACATCCCAGAAATTTTGGAACTACTCACGTGTGGTAGGGGGTTCGTAACCATAGGTGGACAGCACCAAAATTCTGGGGGGAGTGAAAAAATTTCTGGGGGGTGAAAAAATTTTCAAAAGTCAAAAAATGGTCTTAAAAGTGGTCGTATGGCAAAAAAACACCATTTTTCGATGTTTCTCATCAAGCTCCATCCAATGGCATCAAAAAATTGCTAAACAAGCAAAAAAAATTTTTCTGGGGGGGGGGTATTTTGATTTCTGGGGGGGGGGGTATTTCAACTTCTGGGGGGGTGTATACCCCTCAAACCCCCCACGTCCATGTGTGTTTGTAACCCCAGAATCCGGTAGACTCCATAGAATTGAATTTCTGGCACTATTTTCTGGATTTCTGCCAGTTTTCCACCCAGACCCCCAGAATTTGGTCGCTACCCATGTACGGTTCGCACCCTTTATGTGCATGCACCAATGACATACATGCACAAGTATCTTTAACAACCAGTCAGTCCAGAATTTCAAAGAGCAAAAATTGTAAAATAATGATTTATGTAAGTTTGTTTTCACGTTTTTCATCGATACCTACTTTAATCCATGGCAACAAAACCATATGAAAACAACGAAAGTCCGTGAAAATTCAGTTTTAGGTAAATTTTTGCTTGGAAATTGTTGGCATACCCTAAATCCGCCATTTTCCAAAAACCTGGATTTAGCTTTAACCGCTTTCTAACGATGTCAGTTTAGAGCACATTCAATTTTTATGAAGACGTCATCACCAAAAAACACATCTGAAGGTCAATTCACGAGTCAAATGACACCTCATCGCCTCTTGATTTGAATATCCCTGCAATTTTTCGTCCATTAAAAACTTCATTCACTAATGTCAGTCAGTAAAATTGAATAAGGCTGGACATCAAAACCATTTGCAGTAACACAATGCACAGTTAGCGGGTTTAAGATCTTGCCATTTTGATCAATAATAGTTTCATCCTGAGAAACAATTTGCCGAGGCTCGGGCAAGACTGATTGCTTCACAGTACAAAAAGCTTAGGTATGAGGTCCCAGTCTAAAAGACTTGAGGTCTTTTACTGGCGATATGACGAAGCTACCATCGAAGTCCAATAAAATTAAGCACACTTCTAAATAAATTGAGCAGATTGAAAAAAAGATGTGCAACAATTATAAAACATATATACATCTGGACAAGAACATACACACGGGTGACGCCCACACCTGGGCGTGGGGGGTTTGGGGTATGCACCCCCCATAAACCAAAATACCCCCAGAAATCAAAATACTCCCAGAATTCAATTTTTAAAATTTTTTTGTTTTTTTCCGCAACTTTTTATGAGAAAATCTTCCAAAATTTCAGTGCTTCATGCCACAGGATTCTTATTTTTTCATATTTGGCTCACGCGGTGTCAAAAAACGTCATTTTTCTTAGTCGGTTGATAAAAAATAAATTTTTCTAAAAAATAAACCGTATGAGCTTAATGGATAGAACGAGACCGAAAATGTCAAAGATATACTTCATTTTGTCTGCCGCCAAACACATACCAAAATACAGGGTCACCAATTTTCGTACCCCCTCCCCTTTAAAAATACTGCAAACTCAAGCACTCATACATAGCTGGCCTTCTAAATTTTGGGAAGGTTTAAAATTTTTGAATCTGATATGTCAACAACTTATTGTAGACCGGCAGAAATGATGGCATTTTGAGCGTTTCTCACTGAACTCTACACACTTGAGAAGGAAAATTTTCTGAAAAAAATTTTTAATTCAGAAAATTTATTGCATAAAATGGTCATGCAAACGATTTTTAAACGTTTGACAGACAAAAAGTTGCTTAACTTGTTTTGTAATCAATTCTGGTACATCGCAAATAAAAGCAATAGAAACAAATAATTTTGTGCGATGCGCCAGAAAATTTTATACAAAAACAATAAATCTGGCGCAAAATGCCCAAGAATATTAGGCTTATTACTTAAAAAGTAATCTAGAATCTATTCTGTCAGTCTTTTGAATGTGTTTCAAGAATTTTCAACTTATTCCTCTAGGGAGACTCTTGTAAAAAATATTCGTAGTTCAAAACTTTTGGGGGACTAGTCAGCCCGATTCCGCCCCTCCATCTATCGTGCCTTTACATACGCCCCTGCATCTGGATTTATAAATCAATTTAACGAGCACGAGTGGACATGATGAAAATTTTTTTTTAAAACGGCGGGATTTTGGCATTTTCAGAATGACTATTGACTGTCAACACCCTGAAAAGTAGCTGCAAGCTCCCAAAATTGTCGATTTATTGAAAAGATCGTAGAATGTCTGCTCTGTTCAGAAAAGTAGAATAAAATCGGGGATCTCCCACTTAAAGTTGGTAATTCGCCCTCAGTCAGAAAATTTTTTTAATCCAAGGATTATTGAAAAATTGAATTTTTGGGTCGTTTTTAGGTGTTTTTCGTCGCATTTGAGCAAAATTGGAGGTCATTAACCCCCCTATAAATGACCGGAAATTTATCAAATCAAAATTTCATCAAAAATACAGCTCTATTGATCGTTTTTCGTTGATTATCCGCTGAAAATATAGAAATCGGCACTTTGCACTATAGACATAATCATTTTTCTGGCTATTTTGTTCAATTTCTTCAATTTTTCCAAATTTTTCGAAAAAATGCAGTTTTTATGAGCTATGACAACGAATTATTCGAGATATAGACCAATTTATGTTGAATCCGCCCCCCCCCATGGCTGGATCCTGGGAACGAGCCTGTGTATAGTCATTAAAACTAATGACCTAGTGCTGCACCAAATTTAGAGAAGAGTGCTTCAGGAGGATAGAAGGGCATTGGCTAGAAACAACTATGTGGCCATGTTTAATTTTTTCCGGCACCTTGTAATTATTTATGTTACAATCAATCACAGCATAAGTTTTTGACAGAAAAACAAGCGAACAAGTGTCAAGTGCCTACAACAGCCTAAAACATATTTTATGATCAGCAATCAAGGTGAGGTAAAAACTTCCGTATTTTTAAGTGAAGCAGGATGACCGATTTCAGATAGGTAGGACCATAGGTGGGCAGTCAGAGGTCAAAAAAGGCCCTAAAAGTGGTCGTATGGCGGAAAAACACCATTTTTCGACGTTTCTCATCGAGCACTATCAAATGGCATGAAAAATTTTCAAAAATTGAATTCTGGGGGGGTATTTTAACTTCTGGTGGGTGCATACCCCCCAAACCCCCCACGCCCATGCGTGTGTAGGACCCAATCCCCTCTGCCATCTTTGCTGAATTGGAAACTATAGTCTTGTCTTTCCACTGCTGTCCAACAGTTAGAATAAAATTACATTCAAAACCACACATGGGTATGGATTGAGGGGTTCAGATGAGATCCCTAGAACTCAATAAATGCATGATCTTTGGGGGGTTCACCCCCACAGAACAGTCGATTTTTCTAAAAGTTCATAAAATTTTCCTGAAAATTCGTAGAAAAAGCGATTTTAAGCGTTTTTAGCTATTTATTTGTTCGAAAGTATCAAATTTTTGGTGCTTCGCGCCATATGCACATCTTTTTCCCTAATATACTGTTCATTTTAATTGACTTTTTGATCTTTTCAAATTTTTTCCTACGTTCTTATGCTCTAGAAAGAAAAAGCATCGTCAGAAACGCCAAAAAGTCATCTTTTTGATGCGAATCCAACATTCTTGAGCCCAAAAAAGGCATTGTAATGTCAACCCCCTTGAATTCCCATGCAGTGCCTGTCTGTTGAAAAGCCTTTAAAAATCGACAGACCTCCAGAATAGAATTTTAGCGATTTTGCTTTATCATACCCAGGATTCAGTCACTGACTAAGCATGTTCAGACTGAATAAAACTATTTCATACCGTGTGCTATGATGTTGTAAAGCTGTCCAATAAACGAGGCTGCCCAGCATCAAGAAAACTGACCCTTCTGACTTCAGCGAGTTTCGGAAGTGGTGAGACTTGCTCACGATCTTTTATTTTACTGCTGTATGCAAAAACAATTGAATCAGGAAAGAGAGAATTAACAAATGAATAACAGGACGTAAATCTTTTCTCAATATTGACAATAATTCTATTTTTTAATAAAAATTGCCTAATAAAATCAAAAAATTTTAATTTGGCAAAAGTTATAAACTGAGAATGCATATAAACTTGAGAACCCTTATTTGGACTGTCATGTCATTTTTTGGTTTTTCTTTCCATCCATAGTAAGACTTGACTTTTTATACATTGTTTATGCAAAAATTAATCACATAATAAAGAATTAATCCAATTTTTTTATTATGATGAAATGCTTACACTTCAAACATATACGAGGGGGGATAGGAGATCCCCGACTCAAAGTCGGGCATCCTTCCATCCCCCAAAGCCAGAAAATTTTTGACCCTCATTTTTCGAAAAAAATTGAATTTTTGGTCTTTTTTAGGCATTATTCGGCCGTTTTCGGCTAAAAATTGGAGGTCATTTACCCCCTCCACTCTGAAATTCGTCAGGGACCTCCCACCATATGTGGGCAGCACCAAAATTCTGGGGGACGCGGATGCAAGATTTTTCAAAGGTCAAAAAATGGCCTTAAAAATGGTGGTATGCAGTGGCGGATCCAGGATTTTCCTAAAGGGGGCGGTACCCGTAAGGGGGCGGAACCCGGACCTAAGGCGGAAACATTAGCCATTTTAACCCGAAAATCGCTAAAAATCGCTCAAAAATCCTCAATTTTGCGCACTAGTTTTGGCCAATGGGAAGGGGGCAGCCCCCCTTAATCCGCCCCTGGTAATATGGTTAAAAAACACCATTTTTCGACGTTTCTCATCGAGCACTATCCATTGGCATCAAAAAATTGCGAAAAAAAAACGAAAAAAATTTTAAAAATGGAATTCCGGGGGGGGGGTATTTTTGTTTCTCGGGGTGGGGTGCATACCCCTCAAACCCCCACCCCACGCCCAGGTGTGGCTATGACATATGGAAAACATGAAATTTTTCCGGCGCTTGGCGCCATTTGTATTGTTTATATACATTTTTTGCCTTCTAGCCCGCTCAAACCCGCTCAAATTTGTTTGAACTTGACATGCAGAAGATGTCAATTTTTTCGGCGCTTGGCGCGGAATTATTCATTATCCGTATTATTTTTATGTGTAATGCACAATGATTAAGTGCAAAGGCAAGAGATAAGAAATAATTCGTCGATTAAGTGATGAGAAATCAGCTTAAATGATAAATTTGCTGTATATCAATAATTTTTTTGAAACTTTTCTTCACCATCATATAGAGCTTGCTGAGATAACTCAAATCCGCCTATTTTTGCTTATCTCCTCATGGTTTTTGAGATAGCTGGCCTCAAAAGTTCCCCCCAAAATAAAATCCTAAATATGGGCCTGCCAAGTGGTATTAGTTACTTATGCATTATCGGCTTTTAAATATTATGAGGCCGTCGCATTATTAGCAATGGGACTTCGGCCCGTATCCAGAGGGATAGGGCGGTACGTGTTGCTCCCCGAAACGAAATATGAGAATGATTTTCTCCTTTACTCCCCTTTGCTTTTCTAGCAAAAATTCGCAAACTTTTCCGCCGAATTTTAAGTAATAATTAAGGTCTATCTAATCCCAAGCGCGCGTTTTAAACCAGGGCTGGAAAAAAGACAGTAAAAATTTTACGAAATTCTAATTTTTTTCTGGTTTTTTAATCGGTTTTTTAAGATGATTTTTATGGTTTTTAATGGTTAAGTTTTAGTTTTGATAATTTATTCATAAGAACAAGTGTCAAAATGCTTATTATGATTAAAGACTACTAAATTAAAGAACAGGCAAGAGTTGCCTAACCAATTATTCAAGATTAATAGCAAAAAGTAAGCAATTTTAACTTTATTGAAATTGCCAAACCCGACGTTCTAGTTGAATCAAGGTGGCCTTCAGCGGCTTCTTCAACGAGGCTAAGAACTTCATCATTGGATAAGATAATCGCATCCGGTAGTGAAGCACCAATTTCATTATTGGGCATAAATGTAGTACCGGGGACCCATACTCTGTGTGTGCCCATGCACTTTACATGAATCGATTTTTTGTAGTAACTGCAACTGCAATAAACTTAGTTTTAAATCTTGAAATCAATGGTGTGCGAAGGATTACACCGGCAATTTAGGTGACTAGAAGGTTATAAGGTCTCAACAAATCGCACTCAGCTTTTAAAAATAATCTTACGCTTACAATGAATAAATTTGAGGTTTTTTTAAATTTTCTGAACGAACTAGAAGGATTCAGAACATGAGACATAGCTCATTAGAAATAACATAAAATTTTCTAGATATTTACTGATCAAATTTTGAAATACGTCAGAAACTCACAGAATAACAGCTGAAAACATCAAAACTTACTGCATGACAGCCTTCCTGGCGCCTATATTGAAAAACTAATAATTTAAAAAACTGGAATTCTTTACTAAATCAGACAAACAGGATATCATTCGAAAGAACTTTTTTTGGGCTTTCTAAAATGTTCTTAAACACTAAAAAACACGAAACATGGCGCGAGTAAAATGCATACCTTATGAGGGCAGCCATATTGGAAAAAAATAAATTGAAATTGTAGGACAAACTATTCAGTAACCCGAAAAACAAAAAAGGGAAATTTAGAGCACAAAAATATCTAACTATTTTGCTATTTTTCAAAATATGAAACAAAACCTGTATACTGTAGTGATCATGCAAAGTTTGAGCACTTTTTAGAGCCTAGCATACTGTAGACATAAGCTAGCACAACTTTTCTTGGCAAAATAGTTTTGTTTAAAATTATCTACCAAGAACACTTCATTTTATTGAAATCCATCACATGGTTCCTGTGTTAATCTCAAAAAAAGCCCATTCACTGAAAAGCATTATTCGATGGTAAGGAGGTATACTTGCTTTGGCCTGCAGCTATACTGCAGTTGCATGGTATTATATAATTTGTAAAACTATAACCTTCTAGTCACTTGAATTGCCGATGTAATTTTTCGCACACCATTGATTTCAAGATTTAAAACTAAGTTTATTGCAGTTACAGTTACTACAAAAAGTTGATTGATGTAAAAAGCATGGGCACACAGAAAGTACGGGTCCCCGGTACTACAATTATGCCCTGTATTGTTGCTGCTAGCCATGAAAAATTAATTGCTATAAAATGGAATCAATCTTTGTTAATTGCACATGTGCTAAACAAACAACATCAGTAAGCAAGCAAAGTCGGCAGAAGGCAACACGATTCACTTCACGATTTTGATTAATAACAATCATCAACAACGTACAAACAAAAAAACAATAATATGTATAAACGATGACGAATGAACAAAATGATACTAAGAGTGTTTACAAATGATCAAATAACAAAAAAACAAAAAACCAGGCCGATTTTTAAGGCATAAAAAGCCAAAAACCAATCCAACCAACACTGGTTTAAATACTCCATTTCTATGTCTTTTTTCTTGTCTTTTTGTCTTATTTTTGAGTCTTTATACAACCAAAAGCATATTTTGCATCTATTTTTATTAATCTGCACTGGTTTTATGCCGAAAATAAGATTTGTTAAAAGGGTGTCCATTGAATTCTCACCATATTTAAGGCACTTGGGTAGCAAAATTTACAAAGTGTACAGCTCTAGTGGTCGTACTCGTAAAACGTCTTTTAAATTCATCCTTAGGTCCCTTGTTTTTAAAAAATTTTGGTCGTGCCCCCCGAAACAAAATTTTAGATACGAGCCTGGGTGGATTAACAGTTTTATCGATAATTTTGCTTTGATCACTTTCTGACGACATCTTGGCCAGGGATGGAAAAAACCCAGATTTGAAAACTTTGAATTTTTGGGTTTTATAGGGTTTTTTTCATTAAATGGCACATAGAGTTACTAAAACACCGTAAAAACATTGGCAAAAATGAAAAATGTGTGAAATCTTGGAGAATCCTCTCGAATTCTGCTGACCTGGAATCGCAAAGCTGCAGTATTTATTTAACTCTACTTGAAAAATAGGTAACCTGTGGATAAAAAACCCAAAAAACTCAAAACCCAATGATTTTTTGCCCCCAAAAAAACCCAGGCTTGCCAACCCTGACTCAAGGCTACATAAGCGTCGTCATTTTCGATTTTATGTCGCAGAACAGCATCATGCAACCATGTTGCTCAGTTATTAAACATGTCAGAATTTACTCGGAATTCCCCCACCAGTGAACAATTTTTTCGTTATTTTAGCTTAAATATATCACTTTTTGACGTCATTTTGGCCGAAATTGGGCTCAGTCTTTCATCCGAATCCTGAATCGGCTGAAGTCCTCAGCCAGCCATGATGAGCATCATTTGGACTAATTAAGAAGTCAAACTGCCTAAGCAGCAAATATCCAAAAATCCGCAAACTGGTAATTTGTGACTAAACTTCGTTACAGTAAATGCAGCTTTTTCTGTAAGATGTAAGCCTGAGCAAAGTCAACCAATCAACGACACGTATGCAGGTTGTCTTTTCGCGTCAAGAGCCTTTGAAAAACTCGGTTGTATGTTTGGTAAGTTTAAAAAACTCCGTGCTATCTTTTTGAAAACCTTTGTTGTATTTTACGAAATTTGAAAAACTCGGTTGTATGTTTGGTAAGTTTGAAAAACACCGTGCTATCTTTTTGAAAACCTTTGTTGTATTTTACGAAATTTGAAAAACTCGGTTGTATGTTTGGTAAATTTGAAAAACTCCGTGCTATCTTTTTGAAAACCTTAGTTGTATTTTAAGAAATTTGAAAAACTCGGTTGTATGTTCGGTAAGTTTGAAAAACACCGTGCTATCTTTTTGAAAACCTTCATTGTATTTTAAGAAATTTGAAAAACTCGGTTGTATGTTTGGTAAGTTTGAAAAACTCTGTGCTATCTTTTTGAAAACCTTCGTTGTATTTTACGAAATTCGAAAAACTCGGTTGTATGTTTGGTAAGTTTGAAAAACACCGTGCTATCTTTTTGAAAACTTTCGTTGTATTTTACGAAATTTGAAAAACTCGGTTGTATGTTTGGTAAGTTTGAAAAACTCCGTGCTATCTTTTTGAAAACCTTCATGTATTTTAAGAAATTTGAAAAACTCGGTTGTATGTTTGGTAAGTTTGAAAACTCCATGCTATTTTTTTGAAAACCTTCGTTGTATTTTAAGAAATTCGAAAAACTCGGTTGTATGTTTGGTAAGTTTGAAAAACTCCATGCTATCTTTTTGAAAACTTTCGTTGTATTTTACGAGCATCAATACCACTGCATGCTAGCAAGCAGAATTTCCAAGTTTTGCAACTTTATTCAAACTGCTGATAGGTTTTCTAATTTTCAAACCAAAAGGTTCATAATTTTGATTTTTTTGTGTGTATCAAAAGTCATTTTGAATAATAAATGATTGTTTTTATTCAAATAAATCGTTAATCTTGAGACTTCCGTTTGAATTTTTGAATGCATTTATCTCAGAGTTTGTGCATGGATATTCAATTTACTTGAACTTATTCAATGTAATTTTCAAACCAGTAGGTTCATTATTTTGAAAATTTTCGTTCATTGTTTTTTGAATTTCTGCATTGTAATTGCCACAAAGTTTGAAAACTTGGGTTGTAAGTATGCATATTAGCAATATTTTTCAATTGACCCTTATGGCTTTCCGTAATAACTAGCATGACAAGTACAGTAAGTCGATAGATCAGAAACTGTAATGAAAACTTATAGTTCAGAAACTGTTTCGAAAAGTCTTAGTAAGGAAACATACTATCAGACTACCTACATACACACACCTATCTACTTATGTAGGTATCTTATATGACCGTCGCTTAAAATACGTACTAACCATACCTGGGCGTGGGGGTATGCACCCCCAGAAGGCAAAATACATAACGAAAAATGGCGAAAACCCAGCTACACCCCCAGAATTTCATTTTTTAAATTTTTTTTTGCTTTTTCGAGTTTTTGTATGCCAATCAATAGAGCTCGACGAGGAACGTTCAAAAATGGTGTTTCTTCCGCCATAGCACCATTTTTAAGGCCAATATTTGACTATGAAAAGATTTTGCACCCCCTAGACCTTTGGAGCCGCCCACCAATGGTACTAACTGTACAACATTAAAATAAGTTCGAAACTGCTACAAGATTTAAGGGACAACGGTTCGATTTGTGTTCCTTATGTAAATCAAAGAAAAAAGGCGGAGATATGTTTGCTTATGGGTGAATATCAAGATGCTTCAGTCCATTTTGATTTTCATTGTGGGTATCAACGTAGTTTTGAGCAGCTTGTGCTACACTTTTGACTCTTTAAAAGAACAAAAACATATAACATTCCAGTGCTCTTCGAGCATTTTTCCAACTAGTTTCCAACTTTTGACTATCTCGTTTACGAGATTAAGAAAAACGTATTATCTAAATGGATACCGTTTTGAAGCTAATTGCAATTTAAGAAAGAATCTCCCTCGTACATCGTAAAATGTGCATTGAAAATGAAATTTTGGAGGAGGGTCTTGTTGGATATTTTCGTTTTATTTGGATATTTGGCTATCTGGGGAGTGCGATGAACTCAGCGCCAGTTTACATACAATTCAAATTAGTTTACACGGAAAATAACGACGTTAGTGCAATGTAATGTAAATGATCATATTTAAGCCATGATATAATGATCATATTTAAGCCATATTGTTCCACATAACACGCGAGTTGCATAAAACACGAATTCAAAATAAACAAAAAGTGTTAACTCAAATCTAACGACCGATGTTTAAAGTGCAACAGAGCCACAGGTAGAGAAACATAAAATGAATAAAATATGTAGGGCAAATTTACTACAGTAATACGATTAACAATAAACTACATTAAGATTTCACAATGGAAATAAAATTGATCTCACTTTGTATTTTCGAAATTGGCCGACAGAACTACACTTCTGGTCTTAATTTTAGTTTTTAAACTACAAAAGTCAGTAAATGTCAGTAAAGTACTATATGGCACAAAATACCGGAAAAAATTGAAAAAAAAGATGATAAAAATGGCTAAAATCATCCAAGTATGCACATCTGATCTTCATTGAGCCTAAAAATCATTTGACGACAGGGGCAGTCTCCTGCCCTTGCTTCAAATCCGCCAGTGGCATTTTCGCAGGTAAAAAGAGTTAAGAATACCAGTCATTTTGATTTGAGTCACTGATCAATTTCCTATTTCCATAAAGAGAAGCGCCGAATGGATCAAGCGGTATGGTCAGTGGTACCGCAGTACATTGAAATAATTTACAAATAGCATTAAGCTATCGGTATTACACTAATTGATTTATTTTGAGTGTGCTGTTAGTACGAAATACATGATTCAGAGCCAAAAATACGGATAATTGCTGTATTCGTAATCAACGAAGCAATTAGTCAATAGCATACAAAACAAAAGATCATTAATCTATATCAGCGGACAAAGCTGTAACCATTTTGAGGAAACAATCGCGCAAAGGAAGCGGATGATCTTTTTTGCTCTCTTGATTTGAATGTCGAAACACAACAACACCAAATTCTTCCGGCGATTCAGGATAATAATGGTCATATTTGTTGAAAACTTTAATTTCGACACGTATATCAGAAGTCAGTTTTTTATGGATTCTGCGACCGTTTCGCCGTTTTTCGTAACAAGATTAATTGAATATTGTGCCATATTGTACAAGCTTAACTTCTTCCCCGTTAACCATAATCTGAATTCGATTAAAAGATCATAAGATAATATCTGAACAGAAATATACTAATTGAAGTACTTATGTACGTTTAATCCGATAATTTTTTCTGATGAAAGTTTATCATAAGCTGGACACAACAGAGAAATTTTTGTATTTTTGGATATTGTCCAATTTGGACCCCTTTTGGTGCTTCATAGAGATGAAAAATTGATCATTGTGTGGAATTCAAACGGGCTCAGGGTTTTAATAAGCTGTTTTCGATAACGAAATATAATTTTAGAAGAAAGGTGAGACTTTTAAACTGTTTTTGAAGTACCGCTGCAATATCGACCATCCCACGTAACCGACTAACCTTATGTTACGTAAAGGTAAAAAAATTGATCACTGTTTTGACTTGGAAAAGGCATATGATATTTTAAAATCGTCTTTAGACCAACCGCTGCACTACAGATCAATCAATCAGAATGATTTTCACACATGCACATAGGGAAGTAAGGGGTATTACCCCTGCTAAGATGTCAGCTAGACAGGTACTGTCCGGCGATTTTGAGTGAATTGGTCTTGTTCTGCATCATTATTGACATAAAAATTAGTGAAAATGTCAAATTTTTCTTGCGCTTCAAGCCGGATCAGTACTTTAATGAACTTTTTACCCAGAAATCGTCAAAAATTAATCAATTTCTGTATTTCTTGGTGCAAAAAGTCATGGAATATAGTCAAAATGAAGTGATAATGCTTTAAAAAATGCGAAATTACCCCAAAAAAGACGTTTTATAGGCTATTTTGACCACTTTGGTCGTTTAAGCAACAAAAACATTTTTGAAAATTTACTGTTTTTTGGATTTCTGAGATTTGACCCCCCTGCCGACCCGGACTTTGTGCACCTATGATGATTTTATATATCATAATTCATAATTATAATCTATAATATTACTATAATTTGCCTAAGTCACGGTAAAAAAAGCTGAGGTTTTTATAGCAAGAACTGTATATAAAAAGTTTTGCCAGAAAAATTGAATTCTATCATCTAAATTGATAAAACAAAGAATAGAACATAGAAAAGTATGAGTTTCTCGCTTTGCCCCAATGAACTTGCCAAGATATAGACGATTTAATACTGTATCTGTATTTCACATGAATATAGGTATGAGTGAGGAGGTCAAGATTCGCCGACGAGAACCTGGCGTACTGTCTCAAAAATCGATAATTGCCCTTTGACCTCTAAAATTAGACTTTTCCCCATTTCTTGTACTTATCCGATTTGGACTGCCCAAAATTTCCATGCTGCCTATGAATGGTTCACACCCGTTAGGCCCAATGATAGGTATGGCTCTGCATAAGTAAATAAGCAGAAGAAACGAGATTTAATCAGAGCTTAGGCAGAAACAAGGGAGTAAAACAACAAAAATTACTAAAAACATTGTAACATAGATTATGTGGCCCACAGGGTTGTATCCAAGGAAGGCGGGGAGCGACTGCCCCAGTAAGCCGTAAAAAAAGGTTTGAAAGGCAAGATAATCCACGCAAAGATCGAAAAATCGAACGTATTTGCCGTACAACTTCAAATTTTTTCCATCATTTTAACTCAAGCGCCACCATAAATGACATATTTTATATCGCTTGTGAAGTGGAAAAAATTTTTTTAAGTTCGAATTTTATTACCTTAGTGCATAGAGCATGTCGAGAAACGCTGAAAAATGCGGTTTTTGCGAGCTATTCTGGCGACTTTCCCCAGATATAGACCACTTTATGTTGGGTCCGCCCTCCCCCTTGGCCCTATCCTGGATATGGGCCTGGTTGCCGATATCATGTTCTATGTAATAGACAACTATTTTACATCAAAACTTTCTCCGATTTGCTAATTAAGCAGGTGCTAATAAATAATTGAATAAAAGTTCACATACTGACGCACAAATTTATAAAGTTTAAAAAAGCTACTACCGAAAATGGCCTGGTCCATAGTTGATCTTGTGAGATCGTGGGGCCTAAGGCAACACAAGGTATGTATTTCCGGAATAGCATAGAGTTCTGAATATTCAGACAGAACAATATTATACTATTTACGCCATAAATGATATATAAGGACTTTTAAAGTGGTGTATAACGGATTACATCGGGTTTTTTCAAAAAATGCACAACAAATTGAGTAACAACCATACCTGGACGTGGGGGGTTTCGGGATATGCATCCCACAGAAGGCAAAATACCCAATAAAAATGGCAAATACCCAACAATACTCCCCCGAATTTCATTTTTTGAAACTTTTTTAATTTTTTTCGGTTTTTTATTATGCCAATCGGTAGAGCTCGACGTGATACGTTCAAGAATGGTGTTTTTCGCCATAACACCGTTTTTAAGGCCAAAAATCTGACTTCTAAAAATTTTCGCACTCCCCCAAAACTTTGGAACCGCCCACCCACCTATGGTAACAACCGAGAAACGCAAAGAACTGAAAAAGAAAAATGGTAACTGAAAATGTAGAGAATACAGGTTTCAAAAAATTAATTTTTTTCAAAAATTGTATTCAATAATACGTAATATTACAGGAATACTACTACTAAAAGTCTTGAAAAATGAGCTTGCTAAGCGAGAGTTGTAAACTAAGAGGAACTTAAAGTTTAAACCTACCATTAAATTATAAAGATAATAATAAAAGATTTAAAGCTTTAAGAAAAAGAAAAATGTGGTAAATTAAAACAAATTTAAAGGATATGATGAAACATTATTGTTGAGAATAGGACGATCACGTGCTATGTATAATGACTCCTTGATTAAAAGATCAAAAGAGTTGGATGCTCGACTGATAACCTTGAAGCAATCTGATGTAATTGGATGATTGCTATTTGAGATATGTTTGTGAATAGCAGATAAACTATCACCCTGAATTGGCTTTCCTGTAGCAAATGAGATGCCAGTATGCTCTGCCATTCTACTCCCAAAATGTCGGCGAGTTTCACCGATGTAACTAGCCATACAGCTAGAACACGTATACTTATATACTAAATTTGAGAGTAGCTTAGCAGGTACAGCATCCTTGTTCTTGAAAAACCGGCTGATACACATAACAGGTTTGTAAACAAACCTTACTCTAATCTGAGGGTAAAATGCAGATATAACCTTTAGAATTCTGCTGCGTACATTGTAGCCATGCACACCAGTGTAAGGCAAAACAAGAGAATAGCATAGTTTATCACACCCAAATTTTATGTCATCACTCTTATTATAAACTTTTGTCATAAAGTCTGATATGACCTTATCAATCAAGCTAAGCGGATACTCATTTTGCAGTAGAGTCTGCTTCAGCTTGTCAATATCAGAGACAAAAGTCTGATATGAGTTACAAATCATGTGAATACGACTCACAAGTGTCTTTATTAAACCGACTTTATAGGCAAAAGGAATGAAGCTAGACAATTTGGCATAAAGGCCAGAAAATGTGGGTTTCTGATATGTTGATGTAACAATATCATCGGACTTCCTTTCAACAAGCACATCAAGGAAATTTAATTTCTTGTCACATTCAGTTTCAAATGTGAAATTCATATTAGGATGTTGCTGATTCATGTAATCACAGAACTTTCTAGGCTGATTTCTGTCAGAAAACACTACAAATGTGTCATCAACATAACGTACATAAAACTTGGGTCTAATCTTTATACTACAGTCTCTGAGCCACTTTGTTTCATGATGGCTCAAGAAAATGTTGGCAAGAACTGGGCCAAGCGGATTACCCATAGCAACACCATCTATCTGTTGATAGATTTTACCATTACACGTAAAGTAACACTCTTTAACTGCGAGTTCTAGAAGCAGTTTGAATTGATGACAATTCATGTTATTTACTAACACGACATTCTGATCATCAAATAGTTTCCTAATACATATGTCAATGGTCTCATTGAGTGGAATATTAGTGAACAAGCTTTGAACATCAAGACTAGCCATAAAATGATGGCTTTTGAATGTAAAAGCCTTGAGTCTTGTCAGGAAACTACCAGTGTCACATAAAGTGTATTCATTAGTACTTATGTCTTGTAGGATCGGCACAAAATACTTAGCCAACTTATAAGTTGGAGTGTTGATGGCTGACAAGATTGGTCTTAAAGGAACATCTCTCTTATGAGTCTTAGGCAAGCCATATAGCCTGCCATAACTGCATCCTACAGGATTTATACTTTTATAGACATCAGCAGATAGTCCATTCTGTTTATGAACCTTCAGTATATGGGCTGATATGCGTTTCTCAACTGAGCGTATAAACTGACAAGGATTACAGTCAATGACTTTGAACTTTGAGATATCATTCAAGACATCATTCAACTTCCTAATGTAGTCATCTTTGTTCAGAATTACTACTTGATTACCCTTATCTGCCTTTAGAACAATGATATTCTTATCTTTTGACAGATTGCTGAGGATTTCATAGTCACGCTTTGATAGATTATCGCAATGCTTCTTATCATAAGTAAAATATGAGCTAAGAGCAATGTCTCGCAATTGATTCTTGATCATTTGCATTTTTACATTGTCACAGTTAAAGGCAGTTTGTTTCTTGAGGAAACCCATCAGTTTCTCAAAAGGTAGCAGATAATCACCATACTCGATCTTCCTAGGTGTAATAGAGTACTTCATACCATAAGACAACACAAGCTTCTCATGAGCTGTCAAAACTCGGTTACTTAAATTAACTACAACCTTTTCAGGATCGATACTATTGACACTTTTATGCATAAGCAAGTTTTTTACCTTCTTGCTATGCAACTGTCTAACATGGTTGAGAGATTTAGACACATTGCGTCTAATGTATGTTAATGCTACCTGAGAATCCAGCCAGGATACTCGTGAATTAAACAAAGAAATCTGCGCCTTCAAATCTCTTAGGACTCTTTCAACCTCTTTGATTTTAACTTTCAATTCCTCATTTAGCAGAAGCCTCTGGCATGTTATGTAACATTTAGAACGCTTAAGCATCCGATTAGAAACCTTGAAAGCCAGAAATTTAGGAAGCAAATCATTATCAATAATCAGTCGGTACTACAATTTGCTCTGAAGATGGCCAAAGTCTTGGTCGAAACGTCAGCTACATTCGTTAGAGTCGATAAACAATGGAAGGACAATGGGGAGTGAACCACACCCTACTCCAGCAGCATTGGTTGGTCAGATTGCTTCCCCTCTGCAACTGAAGTCAATTTTCCGAATATTTTTAGTCAATAAAGGCATAATGGGAGAAAATCGCTTGTCAATCAAACAACTTCAGCTAGTCAGATTACTTCCACTACTGCTACGACATCTAGGATGGGTGGAGGTAAGGGCGGGTTGGAGGGTCCGGTGAGTTTTAGACTTAAGAAGTTTTTCTTTATTATTGCATTTCTTTTCAAGATTCGTTTAAAGCTAAATATATTCACAAATTTGAAGAATAAGTATGATCATGGAGTTGTGTTACTTTTGAGAAAAGTTGAGAAGCTTCAACTTCGCTATGATAAGCTTCAGTTGGATGTTGCATTTCTTAGAGAATGCATTGATAATGATTTGCTTCCTAAATTTCTGGCTTTCAAGGTTTCTAATCGGATGCTTAAGCGTTCTAAATGTTACATAACATGCCAGAGGCTTCTGCTAAATGAGGAATTGAAAGTTAAAATCAAAGAGGTTGAAAGAGTCCTAAGAGATTTGAAGGCGCAGATTTCTTTGTTTAATTCACGAGTATCCTGGCTGGATTCTCAGGTAGCATTAACATACATTAGACGCAATGTGTCTAAATCTCTCAACCATGTTAGACAGTTGCATAGCAAGAAGGTAAAAAACTTGCTTATGCATAAAAGTGTCAATAGTATCGATCCTGAAAAGGTTGTAGTTAATTTAAGTAACCGAGTTTTGACAGCTCATGAGAAGCTTGTGTTGTCTTATGGTATGAAGTACTCTATTACACCTAGGAAGATCGAGTATGGTGATTATCTGCTACCTTTTGAGAAACTGATGGGTTTCCTCAAGAAACAAACTGCCTTTAACTGTGACAATGTAAAAATGCAAATGATCAAGAATCAATTGTGAGACATTGCTCTTAGCTCATATTTTACTTATGATAAGAAGCATTGCGATAATCTATCAAAGCGTGACTATGAAATCCTCAGCAATCTGTCAAAAGATAAGAATATCATTGTTCTAAAGGCAGATAAGGGTAATCAAGTAGTAATTCTGAACAAAGATGACTACATTAGGAAGTTGAATGATGTCTTGAATGATATCTCAAAGTTCAAAGTCATTGACTGTAATCCTTGTCAGTTTATACGCTCAGTTGAGAAACGCATATCAGCCCATATACTGAAGGTTCATAAACAGAATGGACTATCTGCTGATGTCTATAAAAGTATAAATCCTGTAGGATGCAGTTATGGCAGGCTATATGGCTTGCCTAAGACTCATAAGAGAGATGTTCCTTTAAGACCAATCTTGTCAGCCATCAACACTCCAACTTATAAGTTGGCTAAGTATTTTGTGCCGATCCTACAAGACATAAGTACTAATGAATACACTTTATGTGACACTGGTAGTTTCCTGACAAGACTCAAGGCTTTTACATTCAAAAGCCATCATTTTATGGCTAGTCTTGATGTTAAAAGCTTGTTCACTAATATTCCACTCAATGAGACCATTGACATATGTATTAGGAAACTATTTGATGATCAGAATGTCGTGTTAGTAAATAACATGAATTGTCATCAATTCAAACTGCTTCTAGAACTCGCAGTTAAAGAGTGTTACTTTACGTGTAATGGTAAAATCTATCAACAGATAGATGGTGTTGCTATGGGTAATCCGCTTGGCCCAGTTCTTGCCAACATTTTCTTGAGCCATCATGAAACAAAGTGGCTCAGAGACTGTAGTATAAAGATTAGACCCAAGTTTTATGTACGTTATGTTGATGACACATTTGTAGTGTTTTCTGACAGAAATCAGCCTAGAAAGTTCTGTGATTACATGAATCAGCAACATCCTAATATGAATTTCACATTTGAAACTGAATGTGACAAGAAATTAAATTTCCTTGATGTGCTTGTTGAAAGGAAGTCCGATGATATTGTTACATCAACATATCAGAAACCCACATTTTCTGGCCTTTATGCCAAATTGTCTAGCTTCATTCCTTTTGCCTATAAAGTTGGTTTAATAAAGACACTTGTGAGTCGTATTCACATGATTTGTAACTCATATCAGACTTTTGTCTCTGATATTGACAAGCTGAAGCAGACTCTACTGCAAAATGAGTATCCGCTTAGCTTGATTGATAAGGTCATATCAGACTTTATGACAAAAGTTTATAATAAGAGTGATGACATAAAATTTGGGTGTGATAAACTATGCTATTCTCTTGTTTTGCCTTACACTGGTGTGCATGGCTACAATGTACGCAGCAGAATTCTAAAGGTTATATCTGCATTTTACCCTCAGATTAGAGTAAGGTTTGTTTACAAACCTGTTATGTGTATCAGCCGGTTTTTCAAGAACAAGGATGCTGTACCTGCTAAGCTACTCTCAAATTTAGTATATAAGTATACGTGTTCTAGCTGTATGGCTAGTTACATCGGTGAAACTCGCCGACATTTTGGGAGTAGAATGGCAGAGCATACTGGCATCTCATTTGCTACAGGAAAGCCAATTCAGGGTGATAGTTTATCTGCTATTCACAAACATATCTCAAATAGCAATCATCCAATTACATCAGATTGCTTCAAGGTTATCAGTCGAGCATCCAACTCTTTTGATCTTTTAATCAAGGAGTCATTATACATAGCACGTGATCGTCCTATTCTCAACAATAATGTTTCATCATATCCTTTAAATTTGTTTTAATTTACCACATTTTTCTTTTTCTTAAAGCTTTAAATCTTTTATTATTATCTTTATAATTTAATGGTAGGTTTAAACTTTAAGTTCCTCTTAGTTTACAACTCTCGCTTAGCAAGCTCATTTTTCAAAACTATTCCTTCATGATCAGTCCGTACTAAAAGTCTACCTTATCGTAGTTGCGCACTAGTTTAAGGAAGAAGAAAATAAAAACTCAGAAAAACTCTAGATCAACGTTTTCCGATAAATAAAGAAATTTTTTACAATTTGAACACGGAATGCAACAAAAGGAATTGTAACCAAGTTCGCCTCCTTAAATATACATACGCCCACAGTTTACGGTGCTTAGCTTCAGGCAGATATATATTTTTTCATTAAAGCAACAGTGTATTTCTAGATCGAGCTATGAGACCGAATTATGATTTATGTATGAATTGACACTTTTTTATTGAAAGAATATGGAACGCGAAGAAATTATTAGAATTCACAAGTCCAAAAACGTTCATGTGTCATTGTATTGTATATGAATATTAAAGCAAACAATGACGTCGATAATATGAAAATTTCAAGTTAAAATTAAGTCTTTTTGTAAGAATAATCCACATCGAAATATCAAGATTATTAAAGATAGGCGTACCTCAGCATGATTCAAGGTCATCTAAAACTATCCGTAATATTTGCATCACCAATGTGCATGACTTTCTTTCTTCGGAGGGTTCTGAAATTTGTACATTTTTTATCTATTAGTTCACTTACAACAGCATGGCAGCTTTTTTGCAAACTTTGAAATTTGCACTTGAATAAAAATGTAAATTTTGATGCTAAGCAAAAAACGTTGAAAAAGGCAGTATGGTCTAGTTTAGTACTATCGATCCTGAAAAAAATCATCAAAATACGATCAAATCAATTCTATTAAAGAAATAACCGAAAAAAAGTGGCAATTGAAAACATAGGAGCACACCTAAAGTCAAACATATATATATACTAGTGGAAAAATGCTCGTAGAGCACTAAAAGTTATATGTTTGTGTTTGTTGGAAGAGTCAAAAGTGGAATACAAGCAGTATTTAGTAACATTAGATTGAAACAAACAATATCAAAATTCACCAATAAAAATGTGCACAATTCACCCAAAATCCAAACATATCTCCGCCTTTTTTTCATGATCAACTATCAAAATTACAGCCATGCTTAGATGATGACAAAACGGGCGCTACCAGAGCTACATACTAAGATTAAAGGGCCTCTAAAATCGCTAAAGATTTGAAGTACATGCCATATACAATTCCTTTGTTGAGGTCCTCATAAGATAACTATATTTTCATGAATCAAATGAAAAAGGCTGTGACAGAAATTTTTTGAGTTGATTTTTCAATATACTCAATTAACAGGCCCTAATGTTAAGTTTGGATTGTTTTCGGTAAAGCAGAATTTCAGTGAAATTTTCAGATTTCTTTCAACAGATAGGCCTTGAAATATCGAAAGATAATTAATCATAATAATCATTCAATTACACTCTTAGCTGGTATTAAGCATGATCCTGCTGGGCAAAGCTGAAAATTCTTGCTAATCAAGTAAAAGATAAATTAAGCGAATAAAACACTACATTCCAACACAACAATCTATAAGAAGACAAAATTGAACATTGACATATGTATAGTGGACAATACTGCAATCGTTACAGAAGTCGAGAAATCATAGATCTGGGAGGTGCTGAATTTAACGCGGGGTTAAGTGGTGTATATTATACTTATATCCGCTTTCTGAATGAAAGGGTTAAATCGATAAAGTTAGCTTTTTTCATTTTATTTTGTAAAAATTAACTGTGATACAGATCAGGATTATTTCTGCAAACTGTTTGGTCTTTCATGGTTTGGTATTGTGATATAAATTCTAAGAGGTTTAAATTTTGTGCTGTGAGAAAAGTGAATTCAATTCATGTAACACTATTTGATGTAAAATGAAATGCAGATTTCTAATTTTCGACGTTTTTAATAACACTGTCAAAATCAGGAAATCGTCGATTTTTATTTTTTATTTTTTATATAAATTCTGAGCATGTCTATCATTTCATTATACACGCTCAATTTTGAGTTTGATTCCATTCTTGAATACATATACAGTGGCACATTCAAGAGGGAGCTACTTGCAGGTGTCACGGCTGCCCCTCCCATTGGTGGCGAAATAAAGAATGGATATTTATTGTTCAACAATTTCTGGTCGTCAACTGTCATAATTCCATATATTTAACACCAATACAAGCATTTCTTACATTCATCCACTTTTTTGATCGAGCCATATTTTGTAATTTTCTTCTATTTTTTTAGCACGCTATTCTAAAAATTGTATTATACACTAAATGCTCAAAGGTAACAGAAAATAACGAATAATTCGAGTCTTAAAACGTCTTTCTGTTGAAATTCAACGAATTTTTCGGGGCTTCGCATCGCACCAAGTTTTAACTAAAATTAAGAAATTTAAACATTTTTTGCACAAAATTGTTTGAACGTGTAAAATTTCTTGCAAAATTTCTATACCACTAAACATGTTGACTGAAAATTCACAGGATAAAACAGCAAAGAAGCGTTAGTTTGCAAGTGAGTGCATTGTTTTTTATTTATGACTCTTGCTTAGAGTACGGACCACCTCTCCCTACGAAAATCCCCCGTTACTAACTGAACATTATGTAGTACATAAATTAGGTCGAACTCAATACGTTTGTTTCAAGTACAATTCCAATAGTAATAAATGCTAGGTATGCTCTCACATTCTGAGATTATTCAGATGTTTTGAAATATTGATTAGTTGTGTGCAATGCAAAATTGCAACCAGCTATACCTACAAATGCCATGCATAGGTATTAATGAATGTGTGGACACATTGAATGTATGAAATACTTAACCCTAGCTAATTGAACCCCTGAGAGCTGTTAAATTATAGGGTTAAATTTCATTCAGAAACCACAAAATCGCAGCAAAATTCATTTTCTTGGGGGGTTCTACCGATTTTTTTTTGGAAGGAGGATTTGTCGAATTCTCGGGATACCGACCATAGATGGGCACAATCCTGAAAAACATAATTCCATAAATTCTTCTCAAACAGACATGATAAAACAATTTAGAACATGAGATACCAATTAAAGTTACATACACAATTAGGCACATAGAGTATGGGAGTCTCGTCTTGTTTCTTGGAAAAAATTTATTTTCTGCATAAAACCTGTAAAGAACAACACCCATTTAGATGCAAAAAGCACTCAATGTTGTTTAAAAATTACTACTAACAACTGATTTGGAATGAATTTATTTAAGAAAAGTATGCTGAAATGTGATATGGATACGAAAATTTTTTCAGAATGGTCCTCTGAGCAAATCTTGAATAGTCATTCGAACCAAAGCATTACAAAAACTAAATATTCATTCAAATCTGTCATTCGTTTTTCCTATATGAATCATCAATACACATGACGTTGAAAACTTTTTGACCCAACAAAACTTTTGTGGTATTAACGAATAAGAGATAAAATCGAGATTGTATAGTCAAGAATAACCTAGATGGATTTGGGCATTTTTACAACAGAAAGCCGTCTTTAGTCAAATATGGTCCAAACATATACAAATATAGTCCAAACAATACAAATATAATCCACACCTTAAAAACTTTTTCGTTTTTGCTTAATATTTACTGTACAACCACCTCAACCTTTTAGAGTTTTATCATCATGAGGATTTGGGACCAATAAAAATCGGACATTTCTTTACAAAAAATGAGGCAAAATAAAGGCCCAAAATCGATGAAAATGAAGATTTTTTTTTCCAGTGCCTTAAATGACGAGAAAGTGCGTGATAAAGTACTTTTAAACTCTATTTTAGCGCTTATACCAGTTTTTCAGCTCATTTTGCTCCAAAAAGCTCTTCTTTTTATTCCTCTGTAAGCCGCTAAAGAGCTAAGCAGCTTATATCACATCATGAAAAAAGGCAGAGATATGTTTGATTTTGGGTGAATTGTGCACATTTTTATTGGTGAATTTTGATATTGTTTGTCGCACTAATGTTACTAAATACTGCTTGTATTCCACTTTTGACTCTTCCAACAAACGCAAACATGTAACTTTTAGTGCTCTTCGAGCATTTTTCCACTAGTGCCCAACTTTTGACTATCTCGGCTTACGAGATTGTTTGTGTCATTTCACTGATTGCTACTTATGTATATATTGCGTTGGGTGGTTTTCAATGGAGGAGATGCTACCCCGAGGTCTACAATTCGAAATGGATTTTCGCCACATTTCCATTATTGTTGGATGCGAAAGTAGTGGACCCGTGTCAGGAGAAAAAAGATAAAGCATGTAATTAAGTTACCATGTAACCCAAAATGCAGGTTTGACGTGAAATACATTTAGACCCATTCAAGTTTTATTGTAATAGAATAAAAGAAAACGATTGTTTAAACCTTTACGTCGTGCGGCCCAAAATAATGCCTGTATATCGACCTGATTAAGCGGCAGTGATACCGATCTGAACGGGAGTTCTACTACTAGCAACAAAGTTAATCTAAGTCTAAGCTAAGGAAAAAATAGAAAAGTTTGAAAAATCAATTACTGTTGCGACTATACTTTGTACAGGCGCACAGAGCAGGGTTCTGGTGCTTGTGAAAAGAAAGAAGTGACTCGCTATCTGCCAGTAGTAGTAGTATATAATAAGTCAGATACCGCGGGTAAACCCCCAAAACTCCACATTTATTTGTGCTTAATGCCTATCACATCTTTGACTCAGGTGTAAAAATTAGGGCATTCAGAAGTACTATATACTTTTGTTTCAACAATACTTTCAGGTAAAAATCGACAAGTTTTTTCACTGTACAAATGGTTGTTTTGTCACAGCCATTTTAAAGCATGATACACCTTTGGTAAATTAACAATAGCCCTAAAACACAATTCTTATCAGTTGGGCACCTGTCCACTATTATATTCAGAAACTAAGTCGAAGGTAACTTGGAACGAACATAAAGATGTGATTCTTTAAGTGGTAACGGTAAATGGATAGCCAATCCTTTTAATGCACTGAGATTATTAGGATATTTTTAAAGCGTAACGGTTTTAATTTAACAATGTGCATCATAGAACTAGCTTGTTGATCAGCAATTTTTCAAATATGTTTAAAAACAACCAATTTCTGAAGAAACTTCATCAATCCACATATTATTCATTCTAGAAACAAAGGTAAAGCACCTTCCTTGAAATCTTTCAAACACTGTATTTTGTACATCACAATAGGCAAAGTGCAAGTTTCCTTCAAATCATTTATACAAAGAGCACAATTAGGAAAATCATTACCAGGTATATCTTCCCCAATTATCAAACAAAACACTTTCTTTACACCACATACTACAAACATCACAAATTTTATCGTGAAAATCGTTTACCACAGCTAAAAACTTTTGTTATAAATGACCAAAAATTTCTTATAACATATATATCCAATTCACTTCCCTCGGTTTCTATATCTTCAGAAATGTCAAGTTTTGGTAGATTTTTGGTAAATTTTTCGAATTTGTATTGATAAGACTACAAAATAAATGATAGTTGCCCCCCAAAACCACTCCGTTCAGTCTCAAAAATCCAACGCATACATTTTCTTAAACAATGCACATGCCGAAGAACATTACGAATAACGGGGAATGACATGCAACACTTTTCAATAGTTTCGAAACATTGCTGCACTTATTGCCTAAAATACATTCCATCTTCCAATCTGTCATAGAACAACTACAACCTTCCCAATGATTCAATATACGCTGAATATTACGAAATTTCAGATTTTCACATAACTCTTTTAACAAACAATGCAAGCTTAAGGCCCAATGATTTGGAAACGTACAATCAGCATCGCAAAATCTGCGTTTTCCACGCTCTCAAACATTGACATTGGCATCATATTCATCATCAGATTTTTCAATGTTCAGATTAAGAAAATTCCTTTATTTTCTCCAATTTTGTACTAACTTTCCGCTTCTTGCATTGTAAATTCCAACCGGACGTTTTGAAATTCTCTACACTACACATTTTGATTCCAACATATCTTTCCGCCACTAGAAACATTACAACTAGAATCGCCTAACTACAAGCAATATCCAAACTATCACTGCGATTAGGTTCCAAACTATAACTTGTACTAGGTTTCGAACTAATATTTGTACTAGGTTTCAAACTATAATTATTGTCCCCACTATAATTTGTACTAGGTAATATAATAGGTAACGAAGTAACCAAATGGCTAGGTAAACTAATATCCGCGTCTAAACAATTACAATTATTATCTAAACCGGCGAAAAAAGAATTATCAACGCTAACAAAATCATTGTTACATTCTTTAGATAACGCATTCTTAGAATAACATTCACACGAAAACGTGGAATACACTTTCGTTAACACCAAAATCCATCACAAAGATTATCAATACGTCTTCTATGATATTCCGGTCACTTTACGTACAAACATAACTTTTATTGCGGTACTTTATTTTGAACTACTTATCATATTTTGCTCAATGCGAAGAATCCTTTCATCAATTCGTTGGTCAGAGGATTTATGAACCGTTCGTTTCTTAAAAAATTTGCAAAATTCTGCAATGCACCAAACTTCCATGACAATATTTCCCAACTACCCAGGCTTTGCGGCGGGGCGATCGGCGAAGTGACCTAAACACATTGAAAACTTAAAAATAAAATAAATTTACAAAAACCAATTCATTCTACTAGTTACGCAAATACATGAGTTGACTCAAAATTCTGACCCCTGGATGTCGCCAGATCCCAAAAGGTGCCAAAAATTGTATTTTCTATTAGAAAACTAGCCGTCGCTCGGCTCGGGTCCAACGTACAGTCCGTTCAATGTCCGTCTCCACAGGCACCTAGCTGTGGAAGGACTCGGAGGACAAGTCCCTCAAAAATTTTGAAATACAAATACTAACTGATTTTTCACATTTACAAAAATCAGGGCCAGTCGGCCAGGTGGGATAACGGTAGTACAACGGTAGATCTATAAACAATTCAATAATCTCATAGGCCCATTTGGATTCCACTCGTTGATCAAAGTTTCATCTTTACAAAGAAATATGAAGAGCTGAGTAGGAGATGAATGTTAGCATAGTTCAAAATCAATTATAATTTCAGTAGCCTTTTAAATTTCACTCACTGATGAATTTTTCATTTTTACAAAAAAAAGGTAAGGCGAGTCAGCCAGGTGGGATCGTTGGCAGTGCAACAGTAGGTCCATAAACAATTTAAAAATCTCACATACCCACTTAGATTCCATTCACTGATCACTCTGCATTTTTACGAAAATAAGGGGAGTCGTTTAGGTGGAAGTTCAGCAGACCCACAGTAGATCGAAAAAAACAACTTAAAAGTCTCAAAAGCCTATTTGATTCCACTTTGATGAATTTTTGATCTTTACGAAAGATTTAGGTGGGATATTTGGCAGTGCAGCGGTAGGTCCACAAACAAGTTAGAAAATCTCAGAGACCCATTTGATTCCACTCACTGATCAATTTTTTCATTTTTACGAAAAATAGGGCGAGTCGGTGAGGTGGAATACAACCCCATTATATTTATTTTTCTTTTCGTGATTTGTATAAAAGATACTCACATTCCAAAACTATTAAAATTATCTTCTTTACACCTTTCTAGGTAACCATAATTATAAGTGCGCATGCCAAATATTCAAAACAGCTAATCCAAATAGACCATCAAGTTTGAGAAAAAATTTTTTAAGCGACATGATTCAGCTATATGTACCTTGATCATAGAAGTCACAACAGAACGTCCTTCTTCTTTGCCGTCCATATCATCACTACTTCCTGCATCACCTTGTCCTTCCTGATCCCGTTTATTCATCTCACGCGTCTTCAAATTATGTATTAACATAAATATGAAACACTCGCCAGAAAATATGTACAAGCACTGTTGTTTAGTAAACAGAAAATAAAAGAACAGGAATATACATAAGTTTCTTTCTTCTTACTTTACGCGCATTTATGAAAAAAATCAATAAATTTCTTTGAAATTTGCCAAAACAAGCCGCGAAGCGCAGAAAAAAAACTTATTCAAAAACATCGAGATCATAAATAAATTCGTCAAACATAAAAATGATTCAACTAAACATACGTTGGGCTTGATCATGAAACGAACACACACACACACACACACACACACACACACAAGGTGATAGGGCTTTACTAAGTAATTGGAGACTTATTACTTTATTAAATCTTGATTATAAAATTTTTTACAAAAATTTTGTATAATCGAATAAAGCTAAGCCCAAAAAATTACTTAATTATAATCAGACATGCGCACTTCCATTGAGGAATATAAGAGAAAATATAGCATTCGTACTATATTTTCGACTATATTAGTAGAAAACGACAATAAATTTTCACGTTTGATTTTATCAGTTGATCAGATATCAGCCTTTTGATGTGATAGAATGGAATTATTTGGAAAAAAAACCTTAGAATATTTTAATTTTCCATTAAGATTTCGTACTATCATAAATTCTATATATAAAAAGGAAACTTTGTTCAACAATTTTAGTTAATGTATTTTTTATCTCCTTCTTTTCAAATTGAAAGAGAGATAAGACGGTTGTCCAATATCACTAATTTTATACGTATTAGTTGCAAAAACTATTTGTAATAAAATTAGAAATAATCCTGATATGTGCAGAACTTCATTAATGAATCAATTATCTATAATTATTATTTTTCAGATTATTATAATAATATATTATCTTTCATTTATAATAAATAATTGGGTATTTTGCACTTTACTGGAATTTTTTATTTTTTCGTTTAAATAACTTTTTCTGGCATTTTAAAAAGGTCGGTGATTCCAAAAAAACCAATCATTTTGCGCGGAAACTATCTTTTTTTTCTGTTTGAAATTTTAAAAACTTTGAAAAATTTTCATTTTTTTCATATTTTTTCGGTTTTACTGATAAGATATAGGAAAATCTATGTTTTTGCTTGTAATATACTTAGGCTTAGCTAGTATATCTGAAATGGTGTTTTAAACCGCTTAGGCCGAGGTCGCTCCCACTCAGATCAATGTATAGATGCTTAGGTCGATGTATAGATGCTTAGGTTGATGTATAGATGCTTAGGTCGATGTATAAATGCTTATATCGACGTAAGAATGGTTATTAAATACATGAGATTTCCATATTTTGTGTTAAAAATTTTCCATTATCATTTTCAGTGCTTTCCGAGCAAAATAATTGATTTTTTTGAATCGGCGTGACCTTTAAAATGGCAGAAAAAGTTGTTTTCAGGAAAAACAAAAATTCCGGTCAAGTGCAAAAAATTTCAAATAATTTTCCAATCTTGGTAACTTGAAACGATCTAGAACCCAAAAAGTATAACATATTCATCGATTAATCATAAAACTTTTCATTCTACACTAAATAATATAGTCAAATAGAGTAGTTATTTATTTTACGTTATTCTTTTTATCTGATTACTCAGGATACTAATCTCACATGTTCAAGACAACTTATTCAAAACAACATTTTGGAAAAAATGTATCTCAACCATAAAATTTACTTAGCTAAATATACCTTCGGCTTGATTTTAGAAAGCGGTAAATTGCCAGAATCAGCTCCTTCACCCTCCCTCATCCCCACTTCCAGCACCACCTCGCCTTTTTCGACCAATTTTCTCCATGCCGCCCTTTATCAAACAAATGCATATTTATAAATATAAATATAAAACATTCACTAAATATATGAACAAAAGGTAGACGTCCTGTCCAATGTGGCAGTTCGTCCACGATGTACGTCTCCTCAGGCACCTAGCTGTGGAGGGACTGGGGGACAAGCAAGGAACAAACGGACACCCGGTTCCAGTCCTGGTCCCGACCGGGTCTAGTGGGCCCGGTCCCGATCCCGGCCAAAAAAGCGGCGGGCCTCGGCCAGGCCTTTCAAAGACAGCATAAGAGAAGCATGTTGACTTATCTTTAAAAACATTTGTCTTGTCAATAGTATTAGTGTGATTATTTTTGAAATGTTCTTGAATTAACTTGTCTGCAGCTTTTAACAATTTTTATCAAGCTATCAAATCATGTCAGGGTATATTCATTGCTGCATCACATCTGATATGCTTCAAGAAATATTTTATCAAAAATTGAATACGTTTCAGCATAAAGTTAAGAACTGCACCAATTCGATCTATATAGCATGTCTTGTATAACTGAGCAATAAATGCAGAGGCGCTGAAAGAATTAAAATGAAAAAACTTTCCAATAGTAAAATATAATCTTCAAACAGCATTTATTTTGACAAAAACGTATTCAAGAAAAGTATTCCTTTTACATCAAGCAATAACTGCAGCATATTCAGAGAATGCCTTGCAAGAAACTAACTTTTACATTTCGCTGCATAGATACTTCGGCAATGACAGGGTTATTCTCAATCTCACATGAAATCAAAACTAGCAACGCTTATTCGATCATTTTTCTTAAAAGATCATAAATTCAATAATGAAGTGAATTAATTAATAAATAGTAAACGGAAACAGAATGGTAGGTTTTTTGAATGAGGCTGAGATTCTGAAGTTCGAAGTATAGAAAAATCCATGACATCACTTTTTTGCAATTTAATGTACAATAAGCACACAAAATAAGCTTCGAGACATCAGCGTAACCAGCGAAAATTCAAAAAATTACCTTATATTTTTTTGTAGAAACTGTAAACTAGCTTCATGCAAGCAGTTTGAATAATGCAAAAGCTTCCATTATTCTAATATTCTAATGATTTCTATTAAACATACATTATATCAATCAGCCTTATCGCTTTTCTGTATTCCATTTAAAGTCTCTACTCCATGAGACTTATAAGGAACAGAACACATAAAAATATCTGATAAATAGAACTGTCTGTTTCAATTAAGCTTGTGAATTTTTAACGTGTTGTCAAATAAAAACCGGTCCATTTATATCTAGATATTAAGTCGATTTAAACTCAACATCTCTAATTCCTTGATATTCAGCAAGTTTCAAAAATCCATCATAGCTCTCCGTCCTTGATTCCATTCCATTTTCAATAGATTTACCACAACTCATATCGTTCCGTACTTTCTTCGATCTTTCCTTTCAAGAACACATCAAATTCCTTTTGTGTTCAATCTTTTCGGCTTTCTTCCTCTGATACATCTATTTCAAACAATAATTTTTAAAAAATGAATAATTAACCTATTGTAATAATACACTAATCACTGTTTAATAATACATACCATTCAGTGAAACTCAACATTATCATGAAAAAATCACAGATTATCAACAGTCCTTCAACAATACTTTTTATCTCATGTTCAAATCACCTTCACCCATCTTCCTTCAATTTGCAATATCCGTAAATATTGTACACAATGTTACAATTTCAGTATTACTTACATTCAGGTCTTCCTAACTTTCTTTCAAAACAGTGAAAAAATACCTTCAAAAGTCACCTTACACGCCAATAAGAAATTTCCTATGATTGTCACCAATAACACAATTTAGCTACAGTAACTCATAAAACTTTGTTTGTGGAAATTTTATTCGAACCGTTGTCTAATTGAAAATTTATATTTTTTATTCATTTTTTGAATGTCCGATTTTGTATTAAAATGACTACTCCATAAACGTAAGCTCAAGCAATAATCCGCCAGATACAACAAAACCATGAGCAAGATACAAACGAAATACACAAACTCTTCATTATTACTTGTATCTTTCCATTCCTCTCCGCTCTTTCAAATTCCCTCTTTAATATCTCCTTTGCAACTATAGCGTTTCGTCATTCTCTTCAAATCGTATTTGTTAAACCAAACGAATGAAAACCTGGAAATGCGTAATACACACGTCACACAACATGTACCGCATGTTTAATAGTCGACAACAAAATTATAAAAAAGAACCACATAGTTATATTCATCACAACATCCAGGTATTCACTACATATACAAATAACGTGATAATGATTTGCATAACACAAACTAATGTCAAATTCCATTGAATTATAATTACAACGAATGACTGATTCAAAAATGGATGCCCCTACTCAAAACACAAAACGCGCAATTTGTAAACAAATTAATCAGTCAAAATTACATTTTGTCAAAGAGTGGCGATGGAACAATCATTACATGGAATGAATGACGAATCTAGGAATTTCGTAATAAGATGGTTGGTAAGATACCCAGAATTTTCCAAAAACAGTTAAAAAATCCATTTAAAACTTCAACTAACAAGTGCAAAATACAGTTTTTTTTTCGAATTTTAATTCACTACTTTTATTTAGAATACAATGTATGGCAAAATTTTTTTCGATTAATTCCAATTTTTTCCAAAAATTCGTTGAGGAGGCTCGGAAATTTTCTTAAATTTAAGCCGAATCACGTTCATAAGTTTGAATCTGCCAGAAAGATAAACGCCCTTTTGATCAATAAATTGATATTAAAATAATCGCGGCGACTCTGCATGCCATTTTTTTCGGTGCTGAAAAGTTAAAAAGGCCGATTGGTCTTGCAAATGCATATGAGCTTTAAACGTTGGGTCTGTCCCGTTTATCCCATAGTTCCGATTCTCAAACTGTCCCCAATTCTCCGACCGTCTCGATTCTCCGACTAACAGCAAACAGCTTATTCCCGCCAGAGGGTCCCGAAATACCCGATTCCTCCGACCAATTATATAAAATTTTATTTGTAGACAAGTGCATAACCGATTCTCCAACAGTCCTGCTTTATCTGTAAGTACGATTACAGATTTAGCGTCCTGGCTCAGCGCAAGGCGGCAAATAGTTTGCCATGTGAAAACAGTTTCCCAGCGTCTTACGCGCAAAGTCTTCATACAGATTAAAAAATAATTATCAAATATAGTTGCTTCTGCCGAAAAAACAAATCATCATAAAAAAGCCGTCCAACAAATTATACTACAGCTTTCATAACATACCACGAAAATACAATGGCCAACTATTACTGTAGCATAAAACTAATCTGTAATGATATGCTCTATTTCATAACACGCATTTTGCAAATATTCACCGGTTACAATGCTCTACACTCTAGCTCTAACCAGTCAATTAATTAACACAAACTCATTTTAAAAAGAAATATAGAAGTAGAAAAACCCTTATAATAAAAATCTGAAATATTCATGTGAATGCAAATTTTAAAAAGAAATATAGGAGCGGAAGAACCCTTATAATAATCTGAATGAGTTCACATAAATGAAAAAGATGAAACTTTTCCAGCACAACACGCAAAGCTAGGTAGGTAGGCGACTCACAGAAATCGAAAATTCAATAATCGATTTAGATTAACGAATGAAAAAAACAATCCGCAAATATCGTTTTCAAATTGGAAAGAACGTAGTTGCGTCAATTTCAGACATAGGCCAAGTTCAGTCGAGATCGCATAGGCGCCAAGTTTACATGGGCGCCAAGATCATACAAGAAATCAAAAGGCGCCAAGTTTAGACGGGCGCCGAATTAAGATCGAACGTTTTGTACTACATACAACGCAGCCAAATTACAATTACAATACAATGGACATTACAGAATTGGACAATGCCAAATAATACACACGAACGTATGCGAAAAATTGATCAAGCAAACAATTGCTTAAATCAGCCTCTATGCGTAATGCTACGTTGAAATAATTCTTAATTCCTCATTTCGTTTGTCAAATAAATCATTCAAAGAAGGTCTAAAAACTCGATTCTGACGTTATATGGACTCAACGCTCTATGGACTCATATCAAGATTCTACTACATTAGGCAAATGCTGCCATTCAAAATATGATTGTATGCATTACCTGTACAAATTGTATGTTACTAATAAATGAAGATAAAGGTCAAATCAAATAAGGTTGCACAAATGAAGAATGCAAAGGCAATAAAGGATAAAAACTACACTCAATTTGTAAAGACTCGAATAAATAACAGAGTTTGGTTCTTAAAAAAGTTGCTGAAACCTCGTGAATCCTCCTTTGTTTGTTCGTAGGCACTAGAAAAAAAAAAAAAAATTCAAAGCTCAAAATCTGACGTCGCGCCATTTTCGCACGTTATCGGACATCGCAAAATTCTTTTAAACCATCATATGCGTCCAGATAGTATGATTCTTCTTGAAATTTACACTTTCCTTCAAATTCTTATTATTATAATAATGAAAATAAAAAAAATTAAAAAATCCAGAAACATAAGTTATCTTATCTTGAAGAAAAGACAAAAATAAGATAAAAACTTTTCATTTTTTGACATATCAAAATAAATAACAAAATGAAAAAAGTTTGAAAACCTCGGCCGTCTCAATTTTAACTTTGAAAGACAAAAAAAAAAAACTTGCCTCGAGCACTTTCTATTATTTTTTGAGTTGCATTCAATAGTTTCAAAAAACTGCCAAAATTGGCAAAAAAAAATTAAATTTCTTAGAATTTTTAATCAAAAAAAAAACAAAAACAAAAAAATATCTTATGTATGATTAAGTTCGTGAATGGTGGGGGGTCCCTTACACAAAAATCTGGTGTTCAAACCCACGACCAAACCCAAAGAGCACGACTGGCCAACAAAATAAACGAAAAAAATTCCAGCAAAAAAGGTGGAATCAAAACATGGGACCCCCAAAGTCAGAGCATATCGCCTGGGGCCCCGCGCCACTGCCACCGTGCGAGCCCCACCGCTACACTCCCGATAACACACCATGTCACGCCATGGCCCAGAAGAGCACTGAAACGACGGGCACACCCGTCTCGTCAGGCGCTCAGTTTAAGACTGCGATTCCTGATCTCGAACCCAGAAGGTGGCTCGCTCTACTCCTACGAGATATAGGATTGCACCACGACACCAAAACAAGCTTCAGCAATGATTCATACCTCCAACAATTTTGTGATAAACTCTGTGAAAGATGGTGCATTTATTCATCTCGC
>JAVLUZ010000428.1:95807-114464 GCA_036768485.1 Mermis nigrescens
CCCCCCCCCCCCCCCCCCCCCCCCCCCCCCCCCCCCCCCCCCCCCCCCCCCCCCCCCCCCCCCCCCCCCCCCCCCCCCCCCCCCCCCCCCCCCCCCCCCCCCCCCCCCCCCCCCCCCCCCCCCCCCCCCCCCCCCCCCCCCCCCCCCCCCCCCCCCCCCCCCCCCCCCCCCCCCCCCCCCCCCCCCCCCCCCCCCCCCCCCCCCCCCCCCCCCCCCCCCCCCCCCCCCCCCCCCCCCCCCCCCCCCCCCCCCCCCCCCCCCCCCCCCCCCCCCCCCCCCCCCCCCCCCCCCGTGTGTGTGTGTGTGTAAAAAAAAAAAAAAAAAAAAAAAAAAAAAAAAAAAAAAAAAAAAAAAAAAAAAAAAAAAAAAAAAAAAAAAAAAAAAAAAAAAAAAAAAAAAAAAAAAAAAGACAAAGAGGCCAAAATTTAATTAAAGCTTAAATTTCAGCAAAATAAGCTAGACAACATACACACACTGCACCACTGACACAACAAAGCAACAGCAACACTGTTTTGTGATTTATGACAAATGCTGAAATTATATTTGAATAGGTCAGCAATATGTTCCAAAGTTAGAATTGACAGAAGGTAGAAAATGACATGCTAGCAGATTTACCACAATTTCATACCACCACAGATTCTACACTAAATTATTTCATTAAGGTCATTAAAAATTTCTGGGCATAATCAAAATGATGATGGAATACATCTATAGTACTGAGCTTCAATAGTAGCAAGACAGCTGTCTATCAGAACAAATAAAATACAGCTTTAAAAGTGCAAAAGCAAAGCACATTAAAAACGCATCCAACAAAGTGAAAGAATCCTTATATCAAAAGTCAGTACTAGCTCAAAAATAACAAAAGTGCCTGAAAATATATGGTAGGTGAAAAAACACTGCTTTCCGTGCTTGTCAAATGGGCTATCCATTCGTACCAAAAGTGTCGTGAAAACAAAAAATTCTGGAAAATCACGTCTAAGTTCTAAGAATTTTTCATGGGGGAGAGAATTCTGAGGGTTCAACGATGAAGAAGAAAATGAAATTTATGTTAAAATTCTGGGCAAAACAAAAAATTTTCTGCAAAAATACTAAAAAATGTATGGTGAAAACACCATTTTTCTTGACATTTATTATACTATCCAGTGCATCAAAAAATACAAAAGCTAAAAATTCACCACTCTGGAGGTATTCCCACCTTTCTGGGGTATACCACCCTCATGCCCACGTCTCAAGACCCCGGTTTCATGTTCTGTTAAAAATTTTGTAATCTCAACAAATATTAATGCTTGACGCATATTTACTAGCAATATATATATATATATATATATATATATATATATATATATATATATATATATATATATATATATATATATATATATATATATATATATATATATATATATATATATATACATAGGTGTATGGGTGGTAGGAATGTACTATGAGCACGGTAGCATGTTTTTCGGAAACGCGTTTGTTCAGTCTTGCCTAATACAGTCAATTTAATGCAGCTGGTGCATAATAAAATGGAAGTTTGATATCCAAAATATTTAGTTTCAAAAGAATTCGGATTTTCATAGAAGAAAATTTTTATATTCTATGCTTTTCAAGGATTATGAAATCGAAATCCTAATAATAACAACAATTGCATTACAGTCCGAGAATGAAGGATGAATCGTAGTATATTCGTTTTGTCGGCCATATTGATATAATCCGGCATTGGAATATTTTCTTTTTTTCCTTTAATGCTTCATAGTTGTCTCAATCAATGCATCTGATAGTTTAGTACTTAATTGTTTCAGAAAAGGAGAAGCCGACAACGAAGTGCAAGCATGCTGAAAATATCTGGTTTAATGTAACTAACCTAAAGAAGAGCTTTAGTAATAAACAATATTCTTCGTCGTATTTTTCAAGCAGCCATTGCAATGCCAATTTAAAGCTCAACAAGTTTTCGCTCCTTTCAAGTCATAGTAATTACAATTACAGTTACAAGGTTATCAGCAGGTCTAAACTAGCAGAACACCCTGCTCTTACCTTAATAATGTTATTAGTAAAGTACAGACAGTATACAAAACATGTACACAACAGGAGAAATTGCATATGGCGTTTAAAATCCTGTCAAAATAAAACTAACGGTGTTTAACAAGAGACGTTACCGCAAAACTTAGATGACTTTAGCTGTTTATTGTTAGATTAAAAGTGCAAAATCTGCAACAGCTTAGGTTGTTGTTACATTTCAGAAAGTGATACAAAACAACTTTCTACTTTCATTGAATTAAATTATTCAATAAATTCAGAAATGACATTTTTGTTATGATAAATTCCAAAATGAAGGCAAATTTTACAGACACCCAGAAATATATTCGTTGAACACGTGAAAGGAAACACTATCGACTCGAATGGGCTTTCCTATCCAGTAGCGAGCTACATACTGCTCGCATGATTCTTAGAAGGGTTCAGTTTCAGCTTTCACCCCCCCCCCCGATCCTATAAGAATTTGCCTCGAAATTTTTTTGCCCCCCCCGAAATTTCAGATTTGAATGAAAATCAGAAAAAGTTGTTGTTGTTTCAGCAATCTCTGGCTCAAAAGAGTAATTTTCAAGCTAGCGCCATACCATTTTTTGACTAAATTTTATCTTACTTACTTGTTTTTTTCCTGAATTTTTCAATATTTTTGTGTTTTAAGGGCATATTGTCAGAAACGCTAAAATTGTTTTTTTGAGTGAGCATATCGTTTTTGAGCCAAAAAATGCACTTAGAAGAAATTTGTTGGTTTCACCACGGCAGAATTTACATGCTGTGAAAATCGATATTGTATCGTTAGTCTGCAAAAATCATTTTTGAAGAAGATATCCAGAAATTGTTTATATTACCTGACCTTCGACTTTGGAAACAGTCAAGTTAAAGTGGAGTTTATTAAAGGGTGCACTTGCTGCCGAAAAATATCCAATAGAGCAATTATGAACAAAAATTTTAAATACCTATGAACAAAATAAGATCGCGCCTGACATTTTCACTTAAAATTTTAGGAAAAAAATCATTTTATCAATGGAAAACCAAAATAGCACAATACGGAAAGCATTGCGAAATCATCGTTTAAGGCCGGCCGTCCTATAATGCCCAAAAGTGGAAATTTCTATCCTATCTGCAAACATTATTAAGGCCTTTTTTCAGCATACGCTAATCTTTTCTTTTCCGCCTTAAATTTCTTGGTTCAGTATACCAATTGTCAGGTATAAGGTTACAGCCAATAGAATTTGATTGGTTCCGTTGTTATTTAGTGCTGCCGACGGGAACCATAAAATTTTTATCAGTCGATTGAACAAAAAATCAATAAAACCATTGGCTAGCCTGCAGCGAACGGACTTTATTGCTGGTATTGGCAGCACAACTGTAATGAGACGTTTAGAGAAATTTTTGGCAATTCCGTTTGAAAGAAAATTTGTCAAGATCCTTTTTCGTCAAAAACGATGGATGCTCGCTAAATCAGCTTTTTAGCGTTTAACGTGCAAATTCTGGGAAGTGAAAAGGATAACTTTTGCGAGGATACAAAATATTTTTGTGGGTAAGAGGTAAAACTTTTTTATATATATATATATATATATATATATATATATATATATATATATATATATATATATATATATATATATATATATAAGCGAAGATAGCCTGCCCCGGCGCGTTCATTTCCGGGCCGGGGTTAAAGCTAAATTTTGGCGCCAAATGTAAAAACGATGAAAAATTAATGAAAATCGAACAAAATTAATCTTTTTTGCCGAATTACGCAACATAATATTTATTTATTCGCAAAAATAAGCTAAATTTCGTTGAAATTAAGCTTAGGCTACTCTTGTGTTTCGCTTCAGGTAATATAATAATCAAGATTTGAGTGAGCATTGAAACAATTCGATAAATTCTTGAATAGCTTAGCTCAATTAACAATTTTTATTGCGAAAATAAGCACGTTTGACCGATAATTCTTAGACAATAAAGTTTAAAATGCAAGGGACTTTCACCAGTGTCTGTAAACTTGTTTTATAAATCGATGTATGTACTTATGTACCTTAAAAAATGCTAGGGTACGGCAACTTATTTTATCATCCAGATAGAATTCGTTTGCTTTAATATATGCGATTTTTCACTAATTTCGGGCGCTGTGCGCCAAATAATAGAGCAAATGTCTTCATTTTTGTGTGGTTTTCAATTAATTTTTTGAATATTATTTTAATTTGATTATGCATGCTCCCTAATCTTGGTAAATGATTTTTCGTCGTACAAGCATTTTTTGCCCCTATGATTTTGTTGATATTCTAGAGATAAGTTTTTCAAGCGTGTAGTTAATCTCTGGGTTACTTATTTCTCGTGCAATGTAATCGAAATCTTTTGTATTGTACTGTTTTGCTCGTCTATTTCTTTCATCGAATCAGCATAAATACTAGGGATGCAACGGGTACCCGGACCCGGACCCGGACCCGTTATTACCCGGTTCTTTTTTGGACCCGGACCCGGACCCGTACCCGTTATTGAAAATTTTTGAGACCCGGACCCGGACCCGGAACCGGTAAAATTTTGCTTGAAAAATAACGGGTAACGGGTATTGAAACAATTTAAAAAGATGCGAATGATGAAAGACTTGAATGGCGACTAAATACTTTATTTCCAACTTCTAAATCTTCACATTAATACCAGATAGTATTTCAAAAACAATCAGATTCATCTATTTGTATCAATTTAAGAGGCAATGAATCAGGGTCAAGGTATTTTTGAATTTGTTCAAATTTTTTTCTGTTTGCAGGGGCGGATTTAAGGTTGGCGGGGGGGCGGCTGCCCCCTCCCATTGGCCAAAAATAGTCGGCGAGATAAAGAAGTTTATGCAATTTGCAATGATTTTTATCCGTCAGTGACCATAATTTCTCAAAATTTTCTGGCGCAGCGCCGGATGACATTTATTTACTTTCTTGGCGACCTGGAAGCACGGTTTTTTTTATTCGGCAAAGATTTTTACCGATGTACAAAGACTTTTCGGAGCCGTCTTTGTACATGTACAAAGATTTTTGGAAGACAAAAACTGCAAAAAAGGTCTAAAATTCGCAAACATTTTCGGCGCTCCACGCCGAAATGAGTAATTGCGTATAATTGTGTATCCTATATATCTTTATAATATCAGAAATCGCATTTCGAAAGGAAAAATGTCAAATTTTTCGGTGCTTCGTGCCGTTTTAAGACGATCTTGATGATTTTTGCCCTCATAAAACCAGGAATTACATAGCTAAAATACTATACCAAAGGTCAACAACTCTGTTTTTACCACACTAAAGTCGCTACCATACTATATCATAGTACACAAAAATTTGTGTGCACAAAATGTACATAGACTTTTAGGGACCATGTTTGTATATACATGTACAAACGGACCTTGAAAAAAAACACTGCCTGGGAGCCATTTTCTGTTCATGTAGGTTTCGAAACAATTTTAATAGCAGAAACAGCTATTTGTGCACAGTTTTCTTCTATTTTCAAATAAAAATTTCGATGTTTCGCATCAAATGCTATAAATATAGGAAATCAAGCAGTAAATCATGCTTCTAGACGTCTATCTGCCTTAATTTCACAAATTTTCCGGCGCTTTGCGCCAGATTTTTGTTAAAGTCTAAGAAATTTAATGATTTTTTTTCGCACAAAATTGTCTAAAATTTAAAATTTTAGGAGAAATATTGCGTCAAAAGTGATTTTATGTAAGAGTATACAAAGTAACACACCGAAAAAACGCTATTTTGCGCGTCAAGGGCAAATTTTTGGACCTATTTTTGACTGTTTTTGGAAAGGTTGGGATACACCTTCCCTAGGAAAATCCTGGATCCGCCACTGTCTGTTTGAGTCGCTTCTGTGAAAATGGCAGGCTATTTTTTGGCAAATAAGGCGCATTTTTAACCGTTTGCTGTTGTTCAATAGCCTATATAAATGAGCAGAGAAGTATGTACATGAAGCTTGCGAAAAATAAGTTTTTTGTCACTACCGCCTTAACAATTAAATATCAAATTATGCTCCACACAGCTTGCACTTGGTAATGTTTGTACGATTATCGCGTACAATAACGTGCACCTGCAAGAAATTCATAAAGATATTGTATGACTCGTAGTTAATTTAAGAATCTACACGCTAGCTCACTAATTATTTTTTAATGTCCCACGAATAAAGCATGTTTTCGGGGACTTCGCTTAAATATTGTGCTGTATGATGCTCAGCACCTAAAGGTGATGCATGCAAAATCCACTTTTTCAGCTTAAAGTCGTCCGAAATTGAATGTGCTGTTAAACTTAAAAATTAAAACGTTGGGATTAATCAATTATGTTACAGAGTTTTCAAGGTTAAGAAAATTTGCCTGAACAATGATTCGCTGATGCCAGACCAAATGTCAGTCGTGAATGAAATACCGATTTCAGCGCATTTCTTAACCTGCTCAGCTATTTTTTCCGCACACTTTCATATTCCCTCAGTACTTCATTTTTATAAAATGTTCTTGATTTAAGCTCATATAACGACTCGAAATTTAATAGGCAATTTAAAAAGAGAACTTCTCGCTTTAATTCCATAAAACTTATATTTTCAACAGGCTGAAAAGGCTGATCGTCCAGTGCAATCATCCGAGCAATTTTTTTAATCAATACGTCTCAAATTTGGATCGTTTCTGCCCCTTTTTTGCTAAAAAAATTATAGATATATATCATCTTTAGATGTATAAATAATTATTCAAATCACTTATTCAGGAACTTTAACTTTTTGTTGACCGACATTCTGAAAATAAGAAGCAATCACGCAATCTGCGTGCATTAAAAAATTAGCTGTATATGAATAATAGGACCATTTTGTTCATATAAAACATAATTCATAAATTCTCGTAGACCCGGACCCGGACCCGTTATTTTTTGCAGACCCGGACCCGTACCCGGACCCGGACCCGTTATCTGAAAAATTTGAGACCCGGACCCGGACCCGATATTCCAAAAAATCTGGACCCGTTGCATCCCTAATAAATACTATAGAAAAGTCATATTCTGTTCAGCTTAGCTTATTGTTTTCTATGCCTAACAGCTAGATTCTTAATTATTTATTAATTTTTTGTTTATTTCTCTTTTATCTGCTTATTTTTAAGTCTTTAATTCATTAAAGCAATATGTAATTGCTTACAATAGTAATACTAAGATGTTAGGTCAGTATAGAAATAATGTGGATGCTTGGTATAGCTTAGTAAGTATAGGTAATATGTTTTGTACAGGCCCCGGCCAGGCCCCGGCCCCGGCAAAAAAAGCGGCCCCGGCACATCTCTAATATATATATATATATATATATATATATATATATATATATATATATATATATATATATATATATATATATATATATATATATATATATATATATATATATACATGGGCGTAGGCAGGGGGTAGGCGGGGGGGGCGGCCGCCCCCCCTTAGCCCAAAAATAATTTTGGAAAGGTAAAGAAATGCATGAAAATTGGCATGATTTTATCGAAAATTCTCAAAATTTTCGGCGCTTCGCGCCGTAGAATCATTATTTTCGGTATTCAGGCCCAAGTGCGGCCAAAAAAACGTCATTTTTTATAGCTACTCCCCCTTAGCCCAAAAATAATTTTGGAAAGGTAAGGAAATGCGTGAAAATTGGCATCATTTTATCGAAAATTCTCAAAATTTTTCGGCGCTTCGCGCCGTAGAATCATTATTTTCGGTATTCAGGCCCAAGTGCGGCCAAAAAAACGTCATTTTTTTTTAGCTGCTCCCCCTTAGCCCAAAAATAATTTTGGAAAGGTAAGGAAATGCGTGAAAATTGGCATCATTTTATCGAAAATTCTCAAAATTTTCGGCGCTTCGCGCCGTAGAATCATTATTTTCGTCATTCAGGCCCAAGCGCGGCCAAAAAAACGTCATTTTTTATAGCTGCTCCCCCTCAGCCCAAAAATAATGGAAAGGTAAGGAAATGCGTGAAAATTGGCATCATTTTATCGAAAATTCTCAAAATTTTCGGCGCTTCGCGCCGTAGAATCATTATTTTCGTTCATTCAGGCCCAAGCGCGGCCAAAAAACGTCATTTTTTATAGCTGCTCCCCCTTAGCCCAAAAATAATTTTGAAAAGGTAAGGAAATGCGTGAAAATTGGCATCATTTTATCGAAAATTCTCAAAATTTTCGGCGCTTCGCGCCATAGAATCATTATTTTCGTTCATTTAGGCCCAAGCGCGGCCAAAAAACGTCATTTTTTATAGCTTATTAGGAGAAAATAAAAATTTTTCGAAAAAATTGAATGTTATGAGCTTAACGGATAGAGCATGTTCGCAAACGTAAGAAAATGCACTTTATTTGGCGCCCCGGCGACCATATCCCTATATATAGGGTCACCAATTTTGGACCGCCCCCCTTAGAAAAATCCTGCCTACGCCCCTGTATATATATATATATATATATATATATATATATATATATATATATATATATATATATATATATATATATATATATATATATATATATATATATATATATATATATATATATATATATATATATATATATATATATATATATATATATATATATATATATATATATATATATATATATATATATATATATATATATATATATATATATATATATATATTATATATATATATATATATATATATATATATATATATATATATATATATATATATATATATATATATATATATATATATATATATATATATATATATATATATATATATATATATATATATATATAAAATATATATTAGAGGTGTGCCAGGCTCGGCCCCGGCCCCGGCGCCGGGGCCAGGCTGGCCTCGGCGCCGGGGCCGGGGCCTGTAAAAACGATGGAAAATTAATGAAAATCGAACAAAATTAATCTTTTTTGCCGAATTACGCAACATAATATTTATTTATTCGCAAAAATAAGCTAAATTTCGTTGAAATTAAGCTTAGGCTACTGTTGTGTTTCGCTTCAGGTAATCTAATAATCAAGATTTGAGTGAGCATTGAAACAATTCGATACATTCTTGAATAGCTTAGCTCAATTAACAATTTTTATTGCCAAAATAAGCACGTTTGACCGATAATTCTTAGACAATAAAGTTTAAAATGCAAGGGACTTTCACCAGTGTCTGTAAAATTGTTTTATAAATCGATGTATGTACTTATGTACCTTAAAGAATGCTAGGGTACGGCAACTTATTTTATCAACCAGATAGAATTCGTTTGCTTTAATATATGCGATTTTTCACTAATTTCGGGCGCTGTGCGCCAAATAATAGAGCAAATGTCTTCATTTTTGTGTGGTTTTCAATTAATTTTTTAAATATTATTTTAATTTGATTATGCATGTTCCCTAATCTTGGTAAATGATTTTTCGTCGCACAAGCATTTTTCGCCCCTATGATTTTGTTGATATTCTAGAGATAAGTTTTTCAAGCGTGTAGTTAATCTCTGGGTTACTTATTTCTCGTGCAATGTAATCGTAATCTTTTGTATTGTACTGTTTTGCTCGTCTATTTCTTTCATCGAATCAGCATAAATACAATAGAAAAGTCATATTCTGTTCAGCTTAGCTTATTGTTTTCTATGCCTAACAGCTATATTCACAATTATTTATTAATTTTTTGTTTATTTCTCTTTTATCTGCTTATTTTTAAGTCTTTAATTCATTAAAGCAATAGGTAATTGCTTATAATAGTAATACTAAGATGTTAGGTCAGTATAGAAATAATGTATATGCTTGGTATAGCTTAGTAAGTATAGGGTATATGTTTTGTACAGGCCCCGGCCAGCCCCGGCCCCGGCAAAAAGAGCGGCCCCGGCACATCTCTAATCTCTAATATATATATATATATATATATATATATATATATATATATATATATATATATATATATATATATATATATCAGTGATCGTACGGGGTCAGATTTTCACCCCCGATCGGGGTCGGGGATGAAAAACCCCGGTTTTCGGGGTCGGGGTCGGGGTTGAAGATTAATTAACATTGCATGATTACATACCAATTTGAAAAGGATAAAAACGAAAACTTCACTTGTTTGTAGAGCATACTAATAAAGCTGGTTATGTTTAACATTTTATTTTTCATTCCAAGTTCAAGCATGGTTTTAGCAATTTAGCATTACTTTCAATTTTAATCAATAATCGCTCTCGCTTTTTCGTATTCTTCCACAGTTTTTTCATAACGGTTTTCTATGGCGCACTGATTGTAGAGGAGCCAATGGCGCGAAGCGCCGAAAATTTTCGAAATTTTTACCGTTTTCATGTAGAATTTACGCCTTTTTATTGACAAACAGTTCGGAAATCATAAGTGCCGCAAAGCATCAAGAAACTCAGTCATAGTATTTTACCGCCCTAAGACAATAATCGGCGGTGCTAAGCGCAGAAAAATTTTGACGTTTTTACTCTTTAAACTCAATTTATACCGCTTAAATCATACAGAGCAGATAAACTTATTGCGGCGCGAAGCGCCAAAAATTTTTAAAAATTTCTAATTCCTTTTACCTTTTCTGTCCCCCTAAAAATCTCTTTCAACATGTAGAACGATATTGTACGACTGGGGGTCTGGGGTGGCGCGCTCAAGCGCCACCAGCGAGGTCCAGAGCAGAACCCTCGAAAATTTTGTAAAAAAGCACTATAATTCTTAATAAGTAAAGTTAAAATTTTTCGCAAATTAGCAAAATCTCGGTTCTGAATTAGGTCCAAAAAAACTTAAAATTGATGAACACCTACACTGCACAAAACTTCTGAGCTGAAATGCGTTTTTCGACCTCTGCTAAGTATATAGCGCAGCAAGGGGTCGCAACCAATAAGTCATTGAAAGATGTATCAATGAGAATTTTGTTCTTACCATTTTCGGCGCGAAGCGCCGGAAAATTTTGACGTTTGTGCCTTTTTAAACTCAATGTTCTGGACACATTGCGCCAGAAAAATCAACATAATTTCTGAAAAATTCCGGGGGGCATGTGCCTCCATTCCCCTCGGCTACGCCTGTGAGTCTGCAGTAATTTCGGCGCACTTCATAATGGAAAATTTGCGGACATGTATGACTTTTTATGAAATATTGCGAGTGTCGAGTTTAAGATATTAATTTTGCTGGTGAATGAATCGTCCTTGTTCCGAATTTATTTGCTATTTATACAATTCTTCTAAGTACCAACAAATAAAATGCTATTTCACCCCCGAAAAAAGGTTCAAACCCGACTCGAAAAATCATGCCCCCAGTCGGGGGTCGGGGTCGGGGTTTAGGCCGGGGTTTTTTGGGGTCGGGGTCGGGGTCCCCGCACGATCACTGATATATATATATATATATATATATATATATATATATATATATATATATATATATATATATATATATATATATATATATATATATATATATATATATATATATATATATATATATATATATATATATATATATTAGGGATGCACCGATATGGGTTTGGCCGATATATCGGCGAATCATGGCCGATAATATCGGCCGATATATCGGCCGATATATCGGCCGATATTTTGGCCGATATGTCGGCCGATATAAAGAAATATAGTAAATGCATGGATGATGTACTCAGTAATTCCACAGAATGAGCAGTCAATGCTTCATGATCCTGAAATTTAAGTACAATAAAACAATAAGAATCATACCTCGGAAATGCAGGTTGAGTCCATGATGCTTTGAATAAGAATCTTACTAATACTTTATTGACTCTAATTGCCTAATATGAGCATACAATTCTGCCAGATTGGGAGTTTCTCTCTATTTTTGGGAGTTTCCAACTTTTTCTGGAAAGTTTTCAATCTATAATCAGTTGAGTGATGGGTGTTCTCGATGCACTTTTTGAATTTTTTAGGGGCTTGTTGCCTACACTGTGTACATGATGTTAGAATGTTTCTAAGAAATAACCTGAGTTTTATTTTTCAAAAGTCATATTTGGCAACAGTATGAGCATGATGTATATAATCGCAGTATCATGTGTATTTTCCAGTTATGTTAGCCGAAATCTTTTCATCCAAGATTGTTTTACTTGAAAAGAGAAGCTTTCTGTGGGCGAGTGAAAACAAATTCCTAACCTCAAATTATGTAATGGAGTGTTTCCTTGATTTTAGCTGGGTATGCGCCTGTCTGATGCATGTTTTATGAGCATGTCAGACAAATCTCTACAATATTTACCAGTTGCTGATTTGCAGAATTCTTTTTTTTGGTGGATCTTTTGAATCCTTAGGATGTTGATTAGGGATCGGACGAGGGTCTTCTTTTTCCTCGGCCGAGGCCGAGGGAACTCTGAAATCCTTGCCTCGGCCGAGGCCGAGGCCAAGGGCCGAGGGACCGAGGGACCGAGGATTTGAAATAGATATAATATGAGTATATGAGTACAAACAATATAGGACATATATGCTCCATGTGATGTGGGTATAGTAGCAATAGGATTGATTAGTGTAATATAGTTCAAAGCTAACAAGCTATTATTCAAATTTTATCCAAAGGTAGGTATGCAAATGACAAGCACAGTAGTGACAAATTGCTAATCGTCTTTAATCTTGATCATTCAGCTCGTTTTCGCTATCACTATCTTGTGCATTCTGCATATCTTTATAATGGCAGAAATTGCATATCGAAAAGAAAAATGTCAATTTTTTGGCAGTTTGCGCCGTTTTAAGATGATTCTTAGTGATTTTTGCCCTTAGAGACCCAAAAATTAGCTACAATACACTACCAAAAGTTGAAGAACTCTGTTTTTACCACACTTAAATCGCTACTGTAAAATGTCAAATTTTTCGGCACTTCGCGCCGTTTGGAGACAATTTATAATAATTTTTGGCGTCAGAAACAGTGTTTTACTTGAACAAGGTCCGTTTGTACATGTACAAAGATGGTCCCCAAAAGTCTTTGTAAATTTTGTATGCGCGAATTTTTGCTTACTATGATATAGTACAGTAGCGATTTTAGTGTGGTAAAACAGGGTTTTCGATCTTTGGTCGTGTATTTTGCTAATTTCTGGGTTTCTGACGCCAGAAAATTACTAAAAATTGTCCCAGAACGGCACCAGGCGCCGAAAAATTAGACATTTTCCCATTCTAATTGCAAATTCTGCTATTTTAAAGATATATAGGACAAACAATTACTCATTTCGGCGCGAAGCGTCAAAATTTTTTGGGAATTGTACACCTTTTTACAGTATTTGTCTTCCCAAAAAATTTGTACATTTTGTACACACAAGTTTTTGGGTACTTTAATATGGTACAGTAGCGACTTAAGTGTGGTAAAACCAGAGTTGCTCGACTTTTGGTAGTGTATTTTAGCTAATTTCTGGGTTTTTAAGGGCAAAAATCGCTAAGAATCGTTTTAAAACGGGGCTAAGCGCCGAAAAATTTGACATTTTTCCTTTTGAAATTGTAATTTCTGCCATTATAAAGATATATAGAACACACAATTACCCATTTCGGCGCGAAGCGTCGAAAATTTTCGCGAATTTCAGACCTTCTTTGCAGTTTTTGTCTTCCCAAAACTCTTTGTACATGTACAAAGACAGTCCCAAAAAGTCTTTGTACATCGGGAAAAATCTTTTCTGAGTACAAAAAACACTGGTCAGAAATCCAGAAATTAGCTAAAATACACTACCAAAGATCGAAAACACTGTTTTACCACACTAAAATTGCTACTGTACTATTATAGTAGACTAAAATTTGCATCGTACAAAATGTACAAAGAGTTTTGGGGACCATCTTTGTACATGTACCAACGGATCTTGTACCAAAAAAACTGCTTTGCATTGAATTTACTTTTGAGATCATGTCAATAACGACACATTGCCTTTTTGAACTATTTGTTACGATCAGGTGGAGGGCAAGCAAGAAGCAGCCAACATTTTTGAATTTGCCAAATTTCCATCGCTTTAACAACATTAGCCCCGTTATCACGAATGACGAGGTGCACTTTGCTAAGTAAATTAAAATCTAACAGCACCCTGTTTATGGCAGAAGCCAAATTTTGTCTCTATGATTCTCCGAGAATGGTAAGCGTTTAACAACTGCCGCCTTAAGTTCCCACGTTTCTTTATCAATAAAATGAATCGTAACCGCCATATAAAAATCTATGGCTGCAGAGCTCCACATATCCGTTGTTATCGAACAAAGCTTTAAACGATTCGGTGCTGTATGTATTTGTGCTATTTTGGTATTACTCAAAAACGTGAAATTAAAAAACCCTCGGTCCCTCGGCCATTTTTTCACCTTACCCTCGGCCGAGGCCGAGGGATCTCAAAAAGACCGAGGATTACCGAGGCCGAGGCCTCGTCCGATCCCTAATGTTGATTTCCTCTTCTTACCTTTTTAAAAAAAATTCTCATTTGACAAAGTCATGATTATGAATTCATCATTTGTTACATAATCAATTCGATATATTGTCCTTATTGTGGACCAACATGAACTTTGCTTTTTATTTTAGCTTAATCTTTCCTGTATAACTACGGTACAATGGCTCGTGCTATATGGAAATACTTTACAAAATCTGTGGATGTATCAAAAGCGAAGTGCAACGCTTGTGACCAGCTAGTTTCGAGAGGCGGAACAACAGGAAAAAACGCTACTACTTCGAACATGATTTCGCACTTGAAAACTCGCCACACAGAGGAATACTCAAAATACTTTGCTGAAACACAGGAGAAATCGTTGAAATCAGTTTCTGAGCAGCAGGCAACCTCAGATGCAGCGAATTCCTTTCGTCAAATGACATTGGTTGAAACTATTGAGAGAAAAACGATTCGACGTTGATCACTCCTAGAGCAAAAGAAATTACTAAATTGATTATGGAAATGATTGCAATTGACTACCAACCATTCTCAGTGGTAGAAAACCAAGGATTTCAAAAATTGATTTCAAATCTAGAGCCACGTTATGTAATGCCAAGTCGACGATATTTCCGTAACACAGCCCATCCGAAATTATTTAAGACCATTGAGCAGGGTGTACGAAGTCAGCTTGAAGATGGCTCTATATTGTGTTTCACCACGGATCTATGAACATCAAAAGCAAATAACGATGCATTTATAAGCTTGACAGCTCATTTCATCAACGCCAATTTCATTCAAAATCATTTTGTGCATGCTGTAAAGCATGCACCAGGACACCATACGTCAGCATCAATAGGCGAACTACTGAATTCGATTTTTTCGCACTAGAATATTGAGCATGATCGAATTCATGCCATTGTGACTGATAATGGATCTAATATGGTTCGTGCAGTGAAGGATTCTTCTCTCAATCATATTCCCTGCATGGCTCATCCATTGCAATTAGTCATTAATGATGGAATATTGGCACAAAGAAGCGTCTGTGATATTCTAGCTATGGGAAGGAAGTTGGTTGGACATTTCAAGCACTCACAGTTGGCTTGTAACCGCCTCAAAGAAATCCAACTTGGATTAGGTGTTGCTCAACATGTGCTCACCCAGGATGTTTGCACCAGGTGGAATAGTAGTTTCTACATGCTAGAACGATTACTAGAACAGCGAGAAGCATTGAGTGCATATTGCGTGGAAAATAAGCTGAGCTGCTTTAATCCACATCAGTGGTCACTGACTGAGAAAATCGTCAATCTATTACAGCCATTTGAAGAACTGATCGGACAAGTTTCACAAAAAGATGTTACTGTGTCAATGATTATACCGGCTGTCTATGCTTTGGCAAAATTTTATCTGGCAATGCTAGCAATTTCAGTGGCATTCAGACTATGAAGAATGAATTATTGCAAAAACTCAGCGAGCAATTTGTTTTATTAGAATCGAACAAAACTTGTGTTATTGCGACTATTCTAGACCCTCGATACAAGAATAAAGTTTTCCGAAGTCAAGAAAATGCTGTGACTGGTAAACAGTGGTTGACTGACCTAGTGAAAGAAAAGAAGGACAATTCGATCTACGTGTTTGCCAGCCTCCCCAGCAAAAGCTCAAAAATTGACCAGTTTATGGAGCTTTCTAGATGATGTTGCCATTGATTCAAACAGTCCCAATTCAGGCGTAGATGAAACTAAAGAAATTACCTAATATTTCGAAGAAGCTCTGATAGCCAATACTTGCAATATTTTTGAATGGTGGCGTAATAATAAAGGACGTTTTCCTGTGCTTGCCAGCATTGCCAGAGTATACCTGTCAGCCCCAGCATCAAGCGTCGAAAGTGAGAGGCTATTCAGCACAGCAGGAAAAGTGCTTACACAACTGAGAAATCGACTTAAGCCGAACATTGTAGAGGAACTCTCATTTTTGAAAGGAAATGCAGTACTGTGGTCTTGATACTTGATGTCAATTACATATGCTTGTAAGTGAGAATATAGTGAAATACGATTTTAGTAAAGTTCCTTTTGATGTATGCAGTGGCATTTCTGAAATTCTTTGCTCAACTATCAATTTTCTTATGAAATTCTAGAAATTTAGAAATTTTCGGCCAAAAACTGGTCGATACCGATATATGAAAAACAGGCCGATATATCGGTGCATCCCTAATATATATATATATATATATATATATATATATATATATATATATATATATATATATATATATATATATATATATATATATATATATATATATATATATATATATATATATACAGTGGTGCGCCATGAAAGATGACGCGCCATCACCCTCAGAATTATACTGATGGTGCGTCGCGAGCGCCGCATTCACTCATCATGCGCCATCATCTCTTTTTCTATTCAGCGCCATAACCTCCATCATCCCGTTGATCTGGCGATGCAGACGGCGCAATTTAGCTATTAATAGCAACAACCAGAAGGAAGCGCGCCAGCATACACGTGCGCGCTTCCTTGGTGGCGCTATTAATAGCTAAATTGCGCGGTCCGCATCGCCAGATTAACGGGATGATGGAGGTTAATGGCGCTGAATAGAAAAAAGAGATGATGGCGCATGATGGACGTAACGCGGCCGCTCGCGACGCACCATCCATTATAATTCTGAGGGTGATGGCGCGTCATCTTTCATGGCGACTCACTGTATACTATATATATATATATATATATATATATATATATATATATATATATATATATATATATATATATATATATATATATATATATATATATATATATATATATATATATATATACAGGCCCGTATCCAGGATTTTATTTCGGGGGGGCCGAAAATTTTTGAGACCAGATATCTCGAGAACCATTAGGAGATAGGCGAGAAGAAAGACAGTTTTGAGCGTATGTCGGCGAGCTCTATAAAACGGTGAAGAAAAATTTTGACTAAAAAAATTAAAAAAATTTTTACTTGATTTCATCTTGATATACAGGAAATTTATCATTTAAGCTGATTTCTCATCACCTTATCGGCGAATTATTTCTTATCTCTTGCCTTTGTACTTAATCATTGTGCCTTACAGAGAAAAACAATACGGATAATTAATAATTCGGCGCAAAGCGCCGAAAAATTGACATGCTCTGCATATCAACCTCAAATTTGAGCGGTTTTGAGCGGACTAGAAGACAAAAAACATATATAAACAACAGATACGGCGCGAAGCGCCGGAAAAATTTAATGTTTCCCATGTCATAACTCAAATTTGAGCTGTTTTGAGTGAGCTAGAAGGCAAAACTACAACTAAACAATGAATCCGGCGCACAGCGCTAGAAAAAATTGACATGCTCTCTATATCTAACTCTAATTTGAGCGATTTTTAGCGGTTCAGAAGACAAACTATACGTAGACACAAATCCGGCTCGAATCGCCGGAAAATTTTGAGTTTACTAGCTCAAAAGTACGCTAAAAACCTGTTTAGGCGCTGTTTCAGACGCACTTCGCCAATTTTTCATTTTCCCTTCGGGGGACCCTTAAGAGAAACAAAAATTTTTTCCCCATTTGGGGGGGCAGGCCCTCCTGCCCCCCTGGATGCAGGCCTGTTCCCATGTCATAACTCAAATTTGAGCTGTTTTGAGTGAGCTAGAAGGCAAAAACTATAGCTAAACAATGAATCCGGCGCAAAGCGTTAGAAAAAAATTGACATACTTTCTATGTCTAACTCAAATTTGAGCGATTTTCAGCGGTTTAGAAGACAAAACCTTACATAAACAATAAATCCGGCGCGAAGCGCCGGAAAATTTTGTGTTTTCTAGCTCAAAAGTACGCTAAAAACCTGTTTTGGCGGTGTTTCAGACCAACTTCGCCAATTTTTCATTTTTCCCTTTGGGGGACCCTTAGGAAAAACAAAAATTTTTTCCCATTTCGGGGGGCAGGCCCCCCCGCCCCCCTGGATACGGGCCTATATATATATATATATATATATATATATATATATATATATATATATATATATATATATATATATATATATATATATATATATATATATATATATATATATATATATATATATATATATATATATATATATATATATATATATATATATATATATATATATATATATATATATATATATATATATATATATATATATATATATATATATATATATATATATATACATATATATACATATATATATATATATATATATATATATATATATATATATATATATATAT
>JAVLUZ010000429.1:0-113228 GCA_036768485.1 Mermis nigrescens
GGTGTACTTCGTTCGATTGCATTTTTCCTCCTGAAATCGCAATTTTCAACCAAAATTCGTCGGAAGGCCCGTTTTACAATTAAAAGAAACTCGAAAAGCTTAATTTATTTTGGAAAAATTGGAATTTCAATTGGAAAATTATGGCTTTCTAGGAAAGATGTAATATTCCATGGTTGGGTCGAATAATGAGGTGGGCTCAAAACGTGTTAGTCAAATAAAATTTGCAGCTACGATCGTTCTAAAAAGTTTCTAACATAATGATACATCCATCCGATTTTTATATTTTTCAAAATATAGAAAGATACTGGTAGCTCGATAATTAGCCAAAACATTGATCGACTGCGCCCAATTTGACGCGTTGCACTTGTCTAAACTGTAAGCCTGGTGTTTTTGAGAATGGTTATATCAATTACTTAGGTTTTCCGTTCGTTTTTTATTATCTATATTGTCCTTCTACATGTTTTGTACTCTTTTATTTTATTTCCTATTTAATTTTGAAGATTTTATTGACTATTTAATGTTTTGTTATTTTATTATTTTACGTCGTATTTTTATTTTAGATAACTTTTTAATTTATATATTCCGCTCAGGCTTTGCGATACCTACTTTTCTGAACCCGATCGAGGATACGGTAACTCGATACCGATCGTTTTTCGACAGTGGCGCGACAATAATTATTCGGACCTGTACGGTCCGGCCAAAGGTCACTTCGGGTACACGGGCAGCCGGGGCAACGGGGCGGCCATTAGGGTCTTCCCGGTGGCCCTGTTTTATCACGACGACCTGGGTGACCTCATCAGAGTTAGTTTTACTACTTGAATTCAATGTGCGTTATACATACATATACATATTGGGTTAACAGACCACACGCGTCATCAAAGGGGATGTGGACCCTTTCCAATGTCGGTCATCCTCATCCTTCCAAAGTTTGAAATTTTGTACCTACCCCAATGGATTTTTGGCAAAAATTTACGTTTTGGCCATTTTTACTTCCTTTTTTCTCCTTTCTGGTCAAACAAATTAACTTTATTTATCCACCCCATATAAAAATGACCAGTAACTGTTATCTCGAAATTTCTAGCCATCAGATGTAGCCATAAGGTTAGCAGTACCGAAATTCCAGGGGAAGGAGTGCGAGCTTTTTAAAAGGTCAAAAAATGGTCTTAAAATGGTGGTATCGGCGAAAAAAACACAATTTTTTACGTTTCTTATCGAGCACTCTCTATTGGCATTAAAAAATTGTGAAAAGCAAAAAAATTTCAAAAATTGAATTATGGGGGGTTATTTTGGTTTCTACAGGGTATTCAGCCTTCTGGGAGGTTGCATACCCGCTTCCATTCCCCAACCTTCCCCCCACCCCCAGGCTCACTTGTGGATGTAGTCTCGACCGCAAAACTTACTAATTTACTGGATCTTAGCGCAGCGGTGTGAATTATAAAGTATCAAATGTACACAGTGTAGATTTTTAAATCCATATCATGATGATAGGTGCGGGTAAGGTGGGTGGGTAAAATCCTAGAAATCCAAAACAGAAAATTTAGGATGCGACATTTTTTTCTTCTTGAACTACCAAAATAGTCAAAACAATCTATATAACGTTTTTTAGTGATAATATCGCATTTTTAAAGCAGTTTTAGTATATCTTGACTGCATCATGTCACATTTAACACTTAAGAGATACAGAAATCGGTCAATTTTTGGCACTGTTTGAATAAAAATTACGTAAAAGACCTAAAATTTTTTGCCATTTTCACTGTGGTTGACCTATAAAATGATGCAAATACACAATTTACATTAAAAACAAGTGTGATATGGGGTGAAAATCAAGTTAGATAAAAATTTATGATGCCACATTCAGTGTAACAAAGTTTTGGTTCCAATCCCTCTCAGAATGCCATGATTCTCATTCTGTCTATTTCTGCGTGGGAACCTCACAAACAAGCAAACAAACAAGATCACTTCTTTTATTCATAATTAAGTTATAATATTTTGAATAGATAGAAATGGTTTATTTACTTTTATGTATATTAAATAACATGTCGTATTTGTTTAATTTAATCGATATTTCATAGACGCATGAATAATTATTCGAGTGCTTTTACGTATTTTCTAGTATTAAACAAATATTCTTATATTGATTATGAATATATCAGAATCGGTCGCTACGAAGTCATGAAAAAATAAATTAGCAAGTCCAGAGACAAAAATTATGCAACGTCTGACGGATGTGTGCTTCTGAGGAAGGCTTTCCATAATTTTATTAAACACGCTTTACACTTTACTCTTTACGCAACCTTCTATGCTTTACATTTTTATACTTTGTGCTCGTATTCAGCGTATTAATTTGAATAGTAATGCAAGTATATTTCTCTTTGACTTATTGAATTTAATCATGATTAGAGAGCAAAAGACCAGTCTCTGTTGACTCACACTCATCCGGACGCCATGATGGGAGCCATTTCACAAGCCGTAGCTGTTTATTTGGCTTTAAACTGTGACGACTCGAATCCATTGAATCCACGTACCTTTGTTTTCCGTTGTTAGAGGTTATGCATTTCCAGTGCATCGATGTTTATGGTGAGTAAGCTCATTTATGCAGATTTTACGCGAAATCGCGAATAAAATAGATTTTGTGTAAAGTGTAATACTATAACTCAGTATGTTGCCGCACAGGTACACTGTAGATTACACGATTTTAAATTCAAGTAGATTCACTTATTGTGCGTATTGTAATTTTTTAAGTGTAAAGTGTAGAGTTTAAAGATAGACATTTCAAGGTGAAAGTGTGTATTAGAGTTTTAAGTGTAAACTGTAAAGTAGATCATTTAAGTGCAAACTGATTCACTTTGGGACGCTAGCAGAGCTGAGTGTAAATCGGTGCCTTCGATGAATATGAACTTTTTAAATTGACGGGCTAACATAATGCTTAGTGGATTAGGAAGCGTTTTTAAGGTGTCAAGTGATTGATTGATGCTGTACAGTTGCATGGGACAGACTTGTTTTGTTTGAGCATGTCAAAATTGAAAAAAATTCCCATTTAACTTGGCTTGAATCAAATTGCAAGCTAAAGGTTAAGCTAATTTTTTGGTTAAAAATGACAAAGAAAACCTTCTGAAAATGACCAAAATACCGCAAAAAATAAAATAATGTATTAAAATACCCCATATGATTGCTTTATTTACTTTTTTTATTATATTGACTGACTGTTATCGTCTGCTGCAGCAGCATTGATATATTGAATGCTTTTTTGTTATCGGGTCCTTTTATTCGTCTGAATTTTTTTTACTATTTCATTTAAAGCAATTCGAAATGCTGCTAAATAATAGAGCATCGAATTTAGTTGTAGCCAACAAATTGGGTAGGTTAGGTGAACAGTAGTATATGATGTTAAATGATATTCCTAATCGAATTCAAAAAATGAAAATTTAAATAATTTAAAACTAAACTTTAGAACTTAACAAAAACTCCTTATTAATCTTGGTGCCGTTATAAATCAATACACTGTGTAGTGAAATTAATTCGGGAAGAAATATTCGCTTGAGTATATATTAAGCTTAAGTAACGCGCTGTTTAAAAATCAATTGATAAAAACAATTAATCTGGTTGAATGTCTTGAAAACATAAATTTCAAACAGAGCTGAGGAGCCTATTTCTTGCATGATCTAGATTTCGAGGAATGAGAGGTCGTCCTTTTTAATTCTAATATAAATTTTCTATATCTTTTTCGATAATTTAAATTATTTCTATTTAATTTTCGTCATAAAACGTTCATACGTTTTTCGAAAAATCAAAAATTTGATCACAAAACGGAAAAATATTGCTTAAAAAGTTTAAAAGGTTCTTAAAAATCTGTATGCTCCGTAGAATCGTTTAACATACGATTGAATTAAATTCATATCATTTTCAATATTTTCTATTCTCATGTTTGCGCTTTTAAAGACTAAAATTAAAACAAATTAAATAGAAATAAAATCAAATACAATATAAAATAGAGATAAAAAATAAAAATACATAAAATGAAATAAAATAATCTGACAAATTGAATATTTATAAGTAGAATGAATAAAATAAATAAAATATAAGAAATAAAATGAAATAGAATGAATAAATAAAAGGCATAAAAAAACATGCATATATTTGAGATTCTGGATAAAATCAAAAATTATTGGATAAAAAATAAATAAATATTAAAACGATTCGACCACCAAAATTTTTTGATAAAACGACAAAAGTTAAATGTTTGATTCTACGGGGATTTTTTAGATTTTGACTCAGTTTTATTTATTTTATTATTTTCGTAATTCATGTGTTATTTTGTTCAATGTTTGTATTTTATATTCTATTTTTAATTCACAAAACTTCCTTATAAGCTTAGGTTTCTACTTTTAATTTTTACTACATTTTGCTCCGTTTTCTAGTTTTTTAAATTTCTTATACTTTTTTCTAGTTCATAATTTTGAATATCATTTGGGTTGAGATTTTAATATCAAAATTAACTGTTCGGTGTTGTTCAAAGCGATAAATCTCTATTAATTAAGGTTAATTATGCAGTTTATTGCTTCATTCAATAACACGATTTTTCTTAATAAATTGCTTAATTTTTCGCATTATTTAATTTTTTCCGCTTTTTTTGATAAATTTGTGTAATTAATTCATATGAATTCGAATATCCTGACTTTAAAAAGTGCTTCGAAATTCCCAAAATTATTTGACGGATTAGTTTAATTTTTTTTCAAATTTACTAAAAATAATAGCACCTTCTATAAATCTGTAATGTGTAATGTTTTTTACGCACTGATGTTAAATATTTTTCTGCATAGCTCTATTGTATTGCGAGAAGTTATAGAGTGTAAACGATTTTTGAATTTGTAGAGTGCAAACGATTTTTGATGTAAACTTCTGCAGGTAACGACGTAGTAGCTTTGAGATCCGTACCAGCTGCTATATTCGCTTTCTTGAAAATCGCGCTCACTGATGATCAGTCTGATGTACAGCTTTACTCATTTATTTTATTTATTTATTCACTATTTATTTATTTATTTATTCTAAATTTATTCTTTATTTATAGATATATTGCGAAATATTAATTATGTTCTGCATTAAATGCTTAATTTGTGTTAAAAATGTTTTAAAAAAATGGCGCAGGAATATTAAAGGATCTTTAATTAATTTATTCAATCGTTCCATAATTTATTAATCTGATTCATTTATTCATTTACGTGAATCTTTTTGTATTTACAATATTATTCCAAAATTGCCGGAAGTCAGTTTTTTGTTTTTTGATTGCTATTCAGCAAAGGTCAGCCTGAAGTGGTGGAAAATTTGTTTCTTCTAATTGGTAAAACCGGTATTATTTTAATCGAAGCTCGCTTTATTCTACTAAAAGACACCTATTTATTATTATAAGACCAAATATGTAAGTATCAGTGCTAAGTCTTAACTCGGGAAAACGTGTAAAAGTGATGTGAACTGTGATAAACTTATTCCAAAGATCGTGTTTGAACTTAGTCGTGTTGCTTTTCAAACAAAATCGGTTTAAACTTGTAATATACTCATTCCAAAAACCAAATGTTTATTACAAATGTATTAAATCAAACTGCATCATTTTTGTGTAAACTAGGTGAAAAAACGTAAATCGGAAAAGTTATGAACGAAAATTTGAATTTATCTGTTGAAAATCAATTGCATTATTTTTTGGTGTAAATATAGGAAAACAGTTTAAATGGGGTGAATATGAAGAAAATTTTAATTAAAGTGTTTATAGAATTAAGTGCATTGTTTTTTGTAATCTAAGGTAATGAGTAATTTTTGCAAACTACTATTCAAAACTCCAAACTCAAGAATACATAAGTGAAAGAAAATTACAGAACCGTTAGCAATTATGTGCATTGCATTGTATCTGTGTAGACTACTTGAAAAATTTAAATAGAAAAATTGAGGGTTAAAATTTAAATTAAACTCTTTAAAATAAAATGCTTTATCAGCGACTGCAGATAAGGGTCGACCGACTCGGGCCGATCGATAGTCACCGATTTCGCTCAAAATTTCACCGAAGGTAGCACTCAGTTGATAATGAAAAATGTAAAAGGAATTTTTATAATATCGCGCGCTTCGTGAAATATAGCGCCGTTGATACCTACAGTATGCCCAAAATCCAAAAATTGAATGCTCGAACATTTTTTGAAATATCTTCTGCAATATTCAACATTTTTTCAAAATATTTTTTTTGTTTAACGTATAAATAAATAACCTATGCAATAAACGTAAATTTTCATACGTACAATGCGAATATAGGCTACAGTATGCCAAAAACTACAAATTTTTGATGTGTGACTTCGACGCAAAATATTGGAAGGATCAGACTTGATATTAAATATTTCACGTATACCATTAGAAAGAACTTTTTTTCGTCTATAAGTTAGCAAACGGGCAAAGTTGCCCGGATTTTGGTTAGAGACCTAGAAATGGTCATTCAAAGGTATGTCGCTACGTGTTTTGCGCATCAGAGCATAGGTAGGATGTATATGTACATACTTGTCTACTTCACTTTCTCCATGAGCGTGGGGATTAAGGACGTATGCACCACACGTGGGCGTGGTGTCAGGGGGTCTGGACCCCCAGAATTCAAAGTCAGTTCAAAAGAGCGAGCACATATCTCCGTTGATGACATCATAGGCTATCTGCCTGTGCCACAATGTATTGATGGACACTTAATTTTTTCTGACAATGCTATTTCAAAATTTGATCAAATGATGCACAGTTCTTAAATAAGCTTGCATTGTCCAAAGCAACTACTGTTGGCAAAAAATGCAAAAAAAGACCTCCAACCAACTGATAGCCTATGATAAAGAAAAAGTCAATATGCAGACTAGCAAAATATCAAGTGTGTTTCCAGGCAGAACGTCATCTGCTATTTCCAGAAAGGCATCTCATTTAATGAATGAACGTATCAAATCGAACCTTGATCCCCAAAACTGACTGAAATGCTTTCATCAGATCTTGCCACAAGCAGCAAGGTGGGAAATCGAGAGCATTGCTTATCTGTAACATAGATCATCATCAAAGAATGATGATTTCTTCAAGTCCTTCTTACATGCCTTTACTTCAATATCCCTTGAAGTATCTAGTATGACTCCTTATAAAGATCGATCAAATGAAAGAAACGCTACTTATAACAATTTGCCATCTAGCAAATCATCTACATCTGATGAAGAATCAGAGTGCAATAACCCATGCCAGCCAAATACTTTTAAACCAAAAAGGAAGGTTTCAAAATATGACACATTAGCAGGATCTAGTGCGCTGCCTCAAACAATCAGGGGCGGATTTAGGGGGGGGGGCGGGGGTGGCTCAAAATAGTGCGCAAAATTAAGCATTTTCGAGCGATTTTTAGCGATTTTTGGGTTAAAACGGCTAATTTTTCCGCCTAAGTCAGGGTTCCGCCCCTCCTTAGGGGTACCGCCCCCTTAGGAAAATCCTAGATCCGCCTACTGCAAACAAGTAGTCCTAAATAAACAAAATGCTGGTTTCAAGGCAGACCTGTAGTTTTCAAGATGTGCTCGAAAAGTTGAATGGAATGAAGCCTTGCATACCGTATCTATTCTCCAATGATCGAGTTGCAGAAGATTAAGCCATGTACAGATGAACTTGATAGGTTATGGTCACACATTGACAGCAAAAAAATTCTGAGGGAGTCTGGATGAAGTCAAATGCCAAAAAGACTAAAAAAATGATAATTCTGGTTTTTTTAATTTTAATTTTCATATTTTAATTTAGGTGCGTTTTGCGAAGCATTTTCACCGCACGGAAGCACATACAACCAGTACAGATAAAAACAGACATGTACACATCAGTTCTGGGGGTCGATACCATAAAAAAACAATGCAACCGAGAAAAATGTGTAAAATTTAGGCTAATAACCACTGAAAATCAAGTTTTCTCCAAAAGCGCCTTAAATTAACTATGAACTGTAAACACTTTTACACTATTTTAGTTTTTGTTATTTTTGGTCCCCATCCCAGACCGACCCAGCTGACTCCCACATTAGCCATGTTCAGCACCTGTGGTTAGAAGAACATCAGGTACACGGGTACCTACATTACATAATTATTCTTAGCTATGATCAATTTTTCGGTCTAAAATATTTTATGTCTTCCTTGCTGCCAGAAAAATTAATAATGCATATTGAAGTTTTCACCTATACCTACCTAACAAATTGTTATCCAACATTCCTCATTTTATTTTACTGGAAAGTCGTCTAATTATCGAGTTATTTGATTGTTTCAGTTTGAATGTATCCAGGCGTGGATTCAGGGGGGCGAGGGGTGGGAGGCGATCGCCCCCTAGAACCCTTTTTGAAAATTTTTGGAGCAGCTTATATACATTGGAAAGCGCTTGAAATTGAGCTGAGAACACAAAAATGTCAAAAATTTCCGACGCTTTGCACCGAATTTACGGTTTTTCTGCGTGTCTTGTCTTCTAGCCTGCTGAAAACCGCTCAAATTTGAGCTTGACTTCCGGAATATATCGAAATTTTTCCGGCGCTCCGCAACGGATTTATTGTTTTTCTGTTACTTGTCTTCTATCCAACCGCTAAAATTCGAGCTTGACTTTCAGAATATGTCAAAATTTTTCCGGCGCTTCGTGCCGAGTTATATATGTATATATCACTTTTTCTGCAAAGCATAAAGTAAAAAAGTCAGGAGATAAGGAATTACTCATGAATTGAATGATGAGAAATCGGTTGCGCAGATAACTTAAACGATAAATTTTCTGCATATCAATATTGCATAGAATGAAAAATTTTTGAAATTTTATTTTGAAACCTTTCCTTCACCATCTTATAGAGCTCATTAAGATATGCTCTAAACTGCCTTTGTTTTCGCATATCTCCTAATTGTTCTCGAAATATTTGACTTCAAATTTTCGTATTGCGCCCCCCCCAAATTTTTTTTCTGAATCCGCTAGTGTATGTATCAAACCCGTTTATAACTTCTGTTCAACATGTTTTTTTATTGTAGCTTACCTCATGTTAATATTTTTCAGCTTCCACAGTTGATCGAAAGCGGTCGAAAAAAATATTACTATCGGTCAAAGACAAGTGACTTTTATTGTTTCGATTTGTTCTGCCGATAGATTTATATACGTCCTAAAGAATTTTGCATACCTACAACCAGACATGATCTTGGGGGCTTTAGTGGGTTTTCATACCCCGAGTGTGAGCTCCGTTCATGCAATAGGCAGTAAGAAGACTCTGGGGGTCTCGATGGGATAAAATGGCCAAAAAATATCAAAAATAGCAATTCTAGGGGCAAGCGGCAATTATCGATTCCTGGTTGGGGTCCGCCAGATTCTCGTGGGGAGGGCTTCAGCCAGACCCCCTGATTCCCCCTCGCCCACCCCAGAAATATTTCCACCATAAATCAGCGATTTTCCGCAAAAATTGTAAAAGAAGTTTCGATTTAAGCTAATTTAACGATCTTTCTTGCCAATAAATTTCATTGATTTTTTGTTTTTAAAATTTTTAAGTTTTTTCTTCTACAAAGATAGCGCATCGTCGAAATGCTACGTAGAAAACGATGTTTTTTGATACCTATTCATCGATTTTGCTCATAAAGACAAATTAGAAAAAATTTTTTGGTTTCGCACAGAATTCCTATGCTGTGCATGTGCGATACCTATGTATGTAGGTACTCGTCCCTAAAATCAAATTTGTGGCTTTAATATTATCCTAGTTGTAGTATGCGAAATTCTCGGCTTACCAGATAGATGTACATATTGTAGGCAGCAAGGAAATTCTGGGGATGTACTTTGGTAAAATTGCCAAAAATAATCAAAAAAAGTTGCTATAAAATTGGATTCTAAGGGTCGTTCAGTAACTGCAGGGTATTTCAAGTTCTCGGAAGTGTGAATAAGAGACATCAGCAAGAAAATTCTGGGGGTCCGGTTGAGGTCCAAACTCCAAAGCCCAAAAATAGCCAAAACTAGCATTTCTGCCAGCTTCTTGTGACAATTATCGATTTTTGATGGCGGGGATCCGCCACATTCTGAGGGGTCCAGACCATAGGTGGGCAGCACCAAAATTCTGGGGGGGGGGTGAAAAAATTTCTGGAGGGGGTGAAAAAAATTTTTAAAGTTCAAAAAATGGTCTTAAAAGTGGTCGTATGGCGAAAAAAACACCATTTTTCGACGTTTCTCATCGAGCACTATCCAATGGCAACAAAAAATTGCTAAAAAAGCAAAAAAAATTTTTCTGGGGGAGGGGTATTTTGATTTCTGGGAAGGGGTATTTCAACTTCTGGGGGTGCATACCCCCCAAACCCCCACGCCCATGTGTGGTCCAGGCCCCCCTGACACCATGCCCACGTGTGGTGCATACGCCCTAAGCACCCCACGCCCACGTATGGAGAGAGTGAAGTAGACAAGTATGTATACATCCACCTACATATGCTCTTCATATAAATAGGATGCGCAAAACACGTAGCGACATACCTTTGAATGACAATCTCTAGTTATCTAACCAAAATCCGGGCAAGTCTGCCCGTTGGCTAACTTATAAACGAAAAAACGTTCTTTTTAGTGGTATACGTGAAATATTTATTATCAAGTTCGATCCTTCTGATATTTTGCGTCAAAGTCACACATCAAAAATTTGAAGTTTTTGGCATACTGTAGCCTATATTCGCAATGTACGTATGAAATTTTACGTTTATTGCATAGGTTATTGACTTATACATTAAGCGAAAAAAAATTTTTGAAAAAATGTTGAGTATTGCAGAAGATATTTTTAAAAAATGTTCGAGCAGTCAATTTCCGGATTTTGGGAATACTGTAGGTATAAACGGCGCTATATCTCACGAAGCGCACGATATTATAAAAATTCCTTTTACATTTTTTCATTATCAACTGAGTGCTACCTTCGGTGAAAATTTGAGCGAAATCGGTGACTATCGATCGGCCCGAGTCGGTCGACCCTTATCTGCAGTCGCTGCATGTATTGTGCAAACTAGGTAAGAGGTATAAACCGGAAAATTGTAGGAGAAAATTTGAAGTAGGCTGTTAACACTTTAGTAAGCAGTTTAAACAGTGGTTTTTTTGATTAGGGAATAGACAATGGTGTATTGCGTATTGTCGCCTATGCTATATCATTGGGCGGCGATACGGATATCATCGGGAGCATGGCTGGCGCTACCACAGGGGCTTTTTATTTCGTTTCCAGTCATTAACTATTCTAAACAACCTACTAAATTGTATAAAAATACCAAAATTGCGTCCGTTTCTACTATTCCGAACTCCCAAGAATCTTTATAAAGGGAGGAGAAGTAAATGACGAAGAAATGGAAAATTTCCGATTAATGGTTCAAGAAAGATTGGTTCATATTACCGATTTAAACGTTTGCAACCAATTTTCGGAATTTTTAGAGGAAAATGCCAATATTTTCGGTATAAATCGATCTTTAGGCTGAAGTTCTATTGTTCAACATGCGATTAATATAGGTCAAAATCGACCTATTGCTCAGCCACCTTATAGACTACCTTATGCAAAAAGGCATACGGTCGAAGAGCATATTACAAAAATGTTAGAGGATGGGGCAATAAGACCATCTCAGAGTCCCTGATGGGCTGCACCTATTGTACTCGTAGATAAAAAGAATGTTACAAAAAGATTTTGCGTTGATTATCGAAAATAGAATGAATGCACTGTAAAAGATGCTTATCCTTTACCGCTAATTGATGATATTTTCAGTCAACTTAAAGGATCTTGCATTTTTACCACCTTAGATCTAGAACAAGATTATCATCATATTGAGATGTTAGAATCAGATAAAGAAAAGACCGCTTTTAACTCATTTTTGGGACTTTTTGAATTCAATGTCATGCCATTTGGACTGACAAATGCCCCTGCTACCTTTCAAAGAACCATGGAACAGGTTTTACGCGATTTAAATTGGGGTAATTGTTTTTTTTATCTGGATGACATTTTAATTTGTAGTTCGGATTTTAACAGTCATTTAGACCAATTGCGAAAAGTTATTGACCGGCTCCAGAATGCTGGATTAACTTTAAAGCTGAAGAAATGCGAATTCGGATTGGCGGAAGTGGAATATCTGGGCCACATCATCGATCAAAATAGTCTGAGAATAAATCCAGCAAAAATGGAGGCTTTGGTAAGTATGCCACCGCCCCAGACGGTAAGTGAGGTGCGTAGTTTTCTTAGCTTAGCAAATTATTATCACAAAGTCGCAGACCATTTTGCTGATAAAACTTATCTTGAACAAACTCTTGCGTAAAGGAAATAATTTCAATAGTCCTAAAAATTGTCAAACTAGTTTTCGAAACATTAAAAACGATTTGATAAATACAATATCGTTAACTTTTCCTGACTTTGCTCAACCGTTCATACTTCAGACTGATGCAAGCGGCGTTGGTATAGGTATTGTATTAGCTCAAGAATTGGATGGTAAAGAACGCCCCCTATTGCATTCATCTCTAGAACTTTAAGTAAATCAGAGAAAAATTACAGTACAATAGAAAAAGAAGCTTTGTCAATAGTTTGGACAATGAAACAATTTTGAACTGATTTATATGGACATAAATTCACACTTTTTACTGATCACGCACCTGTAAAACTACTACAAATTCATGATACTTCCCCTTCCCGTTTAGTTCGATGGGTTTTATCTCTTCAAGATTACGATTATGACATAAACTATCGTAAAGGCAAAGATAATGGAAATGCCGATGCTTTTTCTCGTTTACCTGCAAACAATACTCATGAAAAATTATCAGAAAGTTCCATTCCTGCCATTTCCGCCATTGAATTACCTGAAAATTTCAAGATTATGCAAAGAAAAGACGTATTCCTTGGACCGACTTTCAGACTTGCAAAATCATAAAATGCCTTCTAGAATTTCGCCTGAGCAATGGAAAGCTTCTGAAAATTTCATTTTGGACCATGAAATTTTAAACTATCAACAACATGCTAATATAGATCCAATTTTAGCTATACCTAGAAGAATGGTTCTTCTTATTTTGCATGCCTTACATGATGATGCTATTTCAGGGCATTTGGCCTTTGATAGAACTGTTCAAAAGGCCAAAGAACGTTTTTTGGCCAGGTTTGCGTTCAGATGTCTGACGGCATTGTCGAGAATGCTTACGATGCAAACAATAGAGGCCTATGACCATACATGGGCAGCGAGAAAATTCTGGGGGTGCAAGATTAACATTTTTCGACGTTTCTCATCGAGCTCTATCCATTGGCATCATAAAATTGCGAAAAAAACAACAAAAAAAAATTTCAAAAATTCAATTCTGGGGAGGGGTATTTTGATTTCTGTGGAGGGGTTATTTTGGTCTCTGGAGGCGGGGTGCATACCCCTCAAACCCCCCCTACGCCCAGGTGTGCCTATGACCCAACGTTTATTGGTTCAACCTATGAAGCCAATTCCTGTAACAGCGGCTATGGAATCATGGGTCATGGATATGGGTCCTCTCCTGGGGATCAATGGGAAAATCACATTTTAGTTTCTACAGATCGGCTTACAAAATGGACTGAGACTGTGGACATAGAAGATGTACGAGCAGACACAATTGCTGAACAATTCACAGAAAAGATCATCCTACGTTTTGGAGCTCCAAAAGTCGTTCAATCCGACAGAGGATCCGGATTTGTGGAAGCAACTTTTCAGGAAGTATGCCAGTTTTTTAGGTCAGACATATCACTTCTTCGACTTATTGCCCTCAAACTAACATTTTAGTTGAACGATTTAATCGTACTCTTAGCACTATGTTATCTACTACATTACAAGGAGAAAATGATTGGGATAGACGTCTTTCTGCAGTAACTTTTGCTTATAATACTTCTAGGCAAGAAAGTACTGGTTATTCACCGTTTTGTTTGGTTTACGGTCGGAATGTCAAACTACCGATCGAACAAGCTCTAACTTCACGCGAGATTGATGACGAAAAGTCCGCTACCAGCATCGTTGATTTGCGAGATCCATGTAAACCTACGAATTGCTTGAGGTATGGCTGCTGATGCTGCTTGTCATGCACAAGCACGACAACAACAACAATATTATCGGCGAAATAGGGTTGTAGGTGAGCAACCCTATAAGGTAGGTCAGCTTGTTTTGTACAATAATGCTCGTTTCAATAACAAATTTCAAAAATGGTTGCTCGGACCTTATTTGATTCAACGAATTCGAGGAGTAAATGCAATTATTAAGGAGTTAGGATGTCGTAGAAAGAACAAAGTGGTTCACTTAAATTATATACGTTTGTTTTGTGGAGAAAAACGTAATACAGTTGATGAAGCTGACTCGTTGAGTGTGGGTAGCATTGAATATCGAATAATGGTCAATTCTACTGAAAAAGAACTTATTCAAATTTATATTTCTTGGTTGCATTAAATATTTGACTAATTTTGGAATTAAATTAATTCTAAGTCAAATCATGCTTTGTCTGAATCAACACTTATTGTAAATATTTCTATCAAATATATCTATATACCCACTCTATGTTATTATTTGCTTTAAAGAATTGGGTTCTAAAAAAAGTCAGGGTTCTAGAAAACCGGTGACTAAATATGCTTTAGACCTTCAACAATTGGCCGTTCAAGCCTATCTTAATGTGGATGCCAATACTTTAGATGCTTTGAACCGAAGGTGTTTTGTAGATGGTCTAAATTCTGATTTTTTGCGTGTTTCAGGCAGGAAACCGACAACATTTCAGGAGGCGGAAATGCTGGCTCGACAAGCAGAGACCCAGCAGCGACTTGAGGCAGAACGGCCACCGTCTAGCATTTCGTTTGCAGTAAGTAAGCAGCTAGTACCATGGCAGCTGCAAAGTAAAAGTGGCGAAAAACGAAATGACTCTGCTCAGCAACTGTTCCCTCGATTTAAATCACTACCTGAGTTGCAACACCCGTTTTTTGCCGGTTCAGTGCTATCGATGTGGGCAATGGGGACACACCAGTCAAAATTGTCGAGCCCCATTTACGTAAATAATGCTACGCCTAGACGGACCCTGGGATCCATGGCTAAATGGAGGCCGCCGATACCAACAGGTCGAAGCCCCACAATCATTCCACAGCGGGCTGGTATCCGATTGCTGGAGTATCAATGTATGGACTGAACATATGTCATACAGGATGGTTCCAGCCCGATCCTGCATCCAGAGAAGTCCCAGGTGGAAGAAGGAATGGGTATCATTGTAGTACGAGATATAATTTGCCCTGTTCAACATTTTGTAAAATCGCAAAATTCGAGCATTTCCGAGCAAGATCTGTTAAAGCTCGAAAAAGATGACAATTTGCATGAAATTTCGCAAATCATAGCAAAGATTCAACATCAATAAAATGATCAAAACACGGTAGTCAATCCGCTTAATTTCAATAATTTTCTTCCCAAAATTCCGGAAATAATTCTTAGCATTCTTTTTGCTGTCTTTTTATTAATAGTCATATCTAATTTACCTCACATTAACGTTCAAGCTTATCAACTGTGTGAACCACATACTTCTGGAATTCATTTTTCTTTACCCACAAAATTAAATTGTAACCCACCTTCTTCGGGAAATGATGTAAAACCTTTTACTGCTAATTTATGGACTCCAAATTTGGACGCTATTCTAATTCCTGCATTCAAATGTACTGCTTTTACATATACTATTTGCATGAAAACTGGATTTTTAGGATCTAGAGGAATTGTACGAGAATCTCAAGAATCCTATGAAATAAGTCAATATAGATGTTTATTATGATTAGCACAAATTGGTTTCGAGGCTTAACTTTATATCAAAGAAAACCCAATATTTGGCGATCTAATCTAACTCTAAACGTTAAATATCAATATTGCTGCAAAGACATGTGTAACAGTGTTGATAATGCAATTATAGAAAAAGGACAAATAGATACTTCTGATGGTTACCACAAGAGCTCGAATTTAGGGGATTTGACTGCTTGTAAGCCTGAGGCTCGATGGTGTGATCTGGAGGACGGTACCATAGTATGGGAAGCCACTCAAATAAATCCCCATGCCCGTTTGTTACCGATGGCTATAATTATAAAATTCAAAGATCAGGATTTTATTATACAATAGAAGTTTGGCAAGAAGCCTTTACTGCTATAAGGCTTCTTTCGAATCCTACGCACGTTTGTATTCCTAATTTTGTTGTGCACACAGATCAGGTGACTCTCATCGAAACTTTCGATAGCAATAGTTACGCAAAAGCTTATCCCACGATTTCAAAAACTAAAAGACAAACAGCTAAAAATAGCTCAGAAGTTCTCAAAGGTTTAAAATTAACTTCTGGAATTTCAACTTACGCAGAATTTAACGCTAAAATTCAATATTTAGAACAACAAACTAATCAGTTGGAAACTTTTCGTTTTTCACAAATTTGGACACAACATTGTAATTTAGCTGATTTAGAATTACAAATTCTTCACCAGTTTTTACGTTTGAACACTACTCTTGCTGCTCGCCTTTGGACACAAAGGAATGATGTGGCTGCTTCTTTAGCAGGAGAAGTTCTCCTTATCTGGTCCTGTGTACAAATTAAACCTGATGTAATCTTTTGGAACTATCAAATCAAAGATGAATGCTTTTCGCTTTTACCTATTGTGGTCAATGAAACTATTTATTTTTTACTACCTGGAACTGAAGATATTGTAACTTATTCTCCTAAAATACCCTGTCACCAGGCTCCTTCAGGTATCCACTTCGACCCCTTATTAAAGCGTTGGATCAATGCTAAAGGGACCATTGATGTAAAACCACTCAGCAAAAAGTTAACGTGTCAATTCCGAATTTCAAAAGACTGCCTATTATTTTCGATCCAGTTTATCAACATAAAGAAAATGGTCAATTTCCGCCTTTTCAAACATTTTCAGAATTAGCAAACGTTAGAAACTTGGAGAATAAAGCAACAAATGGAACAACTTATTAATTTTACATCTACTTTACACGTGAATCCTGCTCAGTTTCGAAAAGCATTGAAATACATTGAAAATGGAGTAATGGATGTGAATGGTCTGACTACTTACTCATTTGCAAGCTGCTGTAGGTGGTATTTTTCACTTAATGAGTCATGCTTTTTCGCCTTCAACTGGATTTTGGCACTTTTTGACAAACATCTTGTTTTGGATTATACTTATTGCAATTATTTTATATGTATCTTATTTGAGAATTCGTTTTGGATGGTGCTGCTTATGTTGTCATTAGGGATGTGGATGTTGTGCCATGTTTTGTCACTGATTTGAGTCCCTTTGCACCAGATTTCTCAACTGTTTGGGCAATATTTGTGAAAGAAATAGATCAATAAGAATTATTAAATATACTCGGACCCCCTACGTGGCACAGTATTCCAGACCCGCTTTACAAAATGCGCAAGGAACACTGACCCTCATAGAGCGCCCAGCCCTTCTCGGCTCCCAATTTTTTCAATAAATGAAAATAAATCTGTTAAAAAGTGGTTGCGACCACATATTCTTGTAAAGTTCCCAAATGGTCGTCAAGTAGAAGCCCTGATTGATAGTGGCTCTACCGTTTCTATAATTGATAACGTCATTTTGCGAGAACTAAATTTATCAGACAACTTTGAGTCTAGGGTATCCGTTAATGCAACATCTATAACGGGACACGCCCTAAAGACATCAGGTAAGAAGACTATTGAGATGCAAATTGGAGGTTTATGTCTTCAAATTTCTTTTTAATTATGGTCGGTAGCCTCACCCTATAGTATTGGGTTATGATGCTATACACTCATTGTGTGGTAAGTCAATTCGTATTTTGATAGATCACGAATCCGGACTCATACATTTTGGTAAAAACACTCCAATCCCACTTTTGAATTCAACGAATATTCTGAAATCAACATCAACATTTATTTCTGTGAAAGAAGACGTCATTCTTCTACCGACTTCTATTTGCTTAATTTCATTTCAATCTGATTTAAATCAATAAAAAGATCAGTGGATTGATGTAAAATGTTTACATAAAAATTTTCAATTACCGATTTATTCTCCAAATTATCGTTTCTTCAATGATTCAAGTTTATCTTCGTTTCCAGTCATTAACTATTCTAAACAACCTACTAAATTGTATAAAAATACCAAAATTGCGTCCGTTTCTACTATTCAAAACTCCCAAGAATCTTTAAAAAGGGAAGGAGAAGTAAATGACAAAGAAATATAAATTTTCCGATTTATGGTTCAAGGAAAATTGGTTCATATTACCGATTTAAACGTTTGCAACCAATTTTCGGAATTTTTAGAGAAAAATGCCAATATTTTCGGTATAAATCGATCTTTAGGCCGAAGTTCTATTGTTAAACATGCGATTAATACAGGTCAAAATCGGCCTATTGCTCAGCCACCTTATAGATTACCTTATGCAAAAAGGCATACGGTCGAAGAGCATATTACAAAAATATTAAAGGATGGGACAATAAGACCATCTCAGGGTCCCTGGGCTGCACCTATTGTACTCGTAGATAAACAGAATGGTACAAAAAGATTTTGCATTGATTATCGAAAATTGAATGAATGCACTGTAAGAGATGCTTATCCTTTACCGTTAAATGATGATATTTTCAGTCAACTTGAAGGATCTTGCATTTTTACCACCTTAGATCTAGAACAAGGTTATCATCAGATTAAGATGTTAGAATCAGATAAAGAAAAGACCGCTTTTAACTCATTTTTGGAACTTTTTGAATTCATTGTCATGCCATTTGGACTGACAAATGCCCCTGCTACCTTTCAAAGAACCATGGAACAGGTTTTACGCGATTTAAATTGGAGTAATTGTTTTTTTATCTAGATGACATTTTAATTTGTAGTTCGGATTTTAACAGTCATTTAGACCAATCGCAAAAAGTTTTTGACCGGCTCCAGAAAGCTGGATTAACTTTAAAGCTGAAGAAATGCGAATTCGGATTGGCGGAAGTGAGAATATCTGGGCCATATCATCGATCAAAATGGTCTGAGAATAAATCCAGCAAAAATGACCATTTTGCTGATAAAACTTATGTTTTGAGTTAGCTCTTGCGTAAAGGAAGTGCCTCTCAATGGTCCGAAAATTGTCAAACTAGTTTTCGAAACATTGAAAACGATTTGATAAATACAATATCGTTAACTTTTCTTGACTTTGCTCAACCGTTCATAGTTCAGACTGATACCAGCGGCGTTGGTATAGGTGGAGTATTAGCTCAAGAATTTGAATGGTAAAGAACGCCCTATTTCATTCATCTCTAGAACTTTAAGTAAATCAGAGAAAAATTACAGTATAATAGAAAAAGAAGCTTTGTCAATAGTTTGCACTATAAAACAATTTCGACCTTATTTATATGGACATAAATTCACACTTTCTACTGATCACGCACCTATAAAACTACTAAAAATTCATGATACTTCCCCTTCCCGTTTACTTCAATGGGTTTTATCTCTTCAAGATTACGATTATGACATAAACTATCGTAAAGGCAAAGATAATGGAAATGCCGATGCTTTTTCTTGTTTACCTGCAAACAATACTCACGAAAAATTAGCAGAAAGTTCCATTCCTGCCATTTGCGCCATTGAATTACCTGAAAATTTCAAGGTTATGCAAAGACGTATTCCTTGGACCGATTTTCAGACTTTTGCAAAATCATAAAATGCCCTCAAGAATTTCGCCTGAGCAATGGAAAGCTTCTGAAAATTTTATTTTGGACCATGAAATTTTAAAATATTAACAAAATGCTAATGTGGATCCAATTTTAGCTATACCTAGAAGAATGGTTCCTCTTATTTTGCATGCCTTACATGATGATGCTATTTCAGGGCATTTGGCCTTTGATAGAACTTTTCAAAAGGCCAAAGAAAGGTTCTTTTGGCCAGGTTTGCGTTCAGACGTCTGGCGACATTGTCTAGAATGCTTACGATGCCAACAACATAGGCCTTTGACCCAACGTTTATTGGTTCAACCAATGAAGCCAATTCCTGTGTAACAGCGGCAATGGAATCATGGGTCATGGATACCATGGGTCTTTTCCCAGGGGTCCGAGGGAAAAATCACATTTTAGTTTTTATAGATTGGCTTACAAAATGGGCTGAGACTGTGGCCATAGAAGATGTAAAAGCAGCCACAATTGCTGAACAATTCGCAGAAAAGATCATCCTACGTTTTGGAGCTCCAAGAATCATTCAATCCGACAGAGGATCCGGATTTGTAGTAGCAACTTTTTAGGAAGTATGCCAGCTATTTGAGGTCAGACATATCACTTCTTCAGTTTATTGCCCTCAAACTAACGGTTTAGTTGAACGATTTAATCGTACTCTTAGTACTATGTTATCTACTACATTACAAGGAGAAAATGATTGGGCTAGACGTCTTTCTGCAGTAGCTTTTGCGTATAATGCTTATAGGCAAGAAAGTACTGGTTATTCACCATTTTATTTGGTTTATGGTCGGAATGTCAAACTACCGATCGAACAAGCTCCAACTTCATGCGAGATTGATGACGAAAATCCGCTACTAGCATCGTTGATTTGCGAGATCCATGTTAACCTACGAATTGCTCGAGGTATGGCTGCTGATGCTGCTTGTCATGCACTAGCACGGCAACAACAACAATATTATCGGCGAAATAGGGTTGTAGGTGAGCAACCCTATAAGGTAGGTCAGCTTGTTTTGTACAAGAATGCTCGTTTAAATAATAAATTTCAAAAACGATTGCTCGGACCTTATTTGATTCAACGAATTCAAGGAGTAAATGCAATTATTAAGGAGTTAAGAGGTCGTAGAAAGAACAAAGTGGTTCACTTAAATTATATACGTATGTTTTGTGGAGAAAAACGTAATATAGTTGATGAAGCTGACTCTTTGAGTGAGGGTAGCATTGAATATCGAATAATGGTCAATTCTACTGAAAAAGAACTTATTTAAATTTATATTTCTTGGTTGCGTTAAATATTTGACTAATTTTGGAATTGAATTAATTCCAAGTCAAATCATGCTTTGTCTGAATCAACACTTATTGTAAATATTTATATCATATGTATATCTATATACCCACTCTATGTTATTAATTACTTTAAAGTATTGGGTATAGCGAAATACGATTTTCTCCAAAATTTCTTTCTCTTCATCAATTCAATGATATTTGAACAAATTCTCCATGTTTTTGGAGTAATCTTATTTTCTTTACCAATAGTCCGTCAATGAAATTTATTATCTCAAATCTAATCTGAAATTTCATTCCACTGTACATTGTTTTTACATCCAACTTTTATTTTTCACAATGAATTCGGACAATTCAATGACTCAAACCTATTATTCCTCAACAGTGACTACGGTGCAAAAGAGACAGTAGCCCAAAACTGCCCAACGAAAATTATTTAAAATTTTAAACTCTTACACACAACTTCTAAAAATCTTCCTAAGAATCAACTTAAAAAGGGAGGAATGTAACGGTCTCAATGTACAATCGACGCAAGCTGATAATTTAATGGGTTATTAATAATGTATTGTTATAACAATCTTAATTAGGTAACGTATTATTTTAAAATAGGTGATGGGAGGTCATAATCTCATATAAATATCCGTGTATTGTTAATTTAACGCTCTCTCCGACTAGTAAATTTATCTAATGGGATTGTTGCCCGTCACATAAGCATGCTTTCATGTGAGTGTCTGAGAAAAGATCTGATGAGTTACAACACATGCACATTTTTCTACGTGCTTAGTCACGAAATGCGCACAAAGCTTTCTAGGAAGCCTAAAAAGTGATGCACATGAAGGGCAGCGATACATAGCACCTATGTGCACAGATTCCTCATGCTCCTTTAACTCGTTAGATCGTGTGAATGTTTTGTTACATGTTGTGCAAGTGCGCAGCTTATGCTCCAGAAGCTGCAATCAGTTAGAGCCGTCCTCCAAAAAAGTTAAAAAGTTACTGGCATCGGCAGTGGCGGATCTAGGATTTTCCTAAGGGGTGGGGCGGTACCCCTAAGGGAGGGCGGAACCCTGACTTGGGCGGAAAAATTAGCCGTTTTAACCCGAAAATCGCTAAAAATCGCTCGAAAATGCTTGAACTTTGGGCACTATTTTGGGCCAATGGGGGCGGCCGCCCCAAGCCCCTGAATCCGCCCCTGGGCGTCGGCCGACGGAAGCTATTTGTTAGCCCCGCTGAGACCAGTAACCCTAGAATTTTGACATTTGAAGTCACAGTTTCCAGAAAACTATACATTCCTAAGCTATATATTTAAAAATTTAAGATAATTCTGATATGTATAGAGTTTTGATATTTATAAACTTTCTAGTATTTATAAGAGCTTTTCGTATTTATAGACTTTTCGATATTTATAGACTTTTTTGAAATAGTCGGATGACAAATTTCTGTTAAAAAAATTTTGATATTTTTTATAGACTTTTGATATAGTCAGATGACAATTTTTGACGGAAAATTTTAGTTATTTATAGACTTTGATCCTAGTCGGAATGACAATTTTCATAAATAATTTTCGATATCTTTAGTCGCTTTTTGACAAAAAAATGTGCATTAAATCCGCTAATGTGTCCTATTTAAAACACTAAATTTACGGGTTGAACCACATATGTGCTGCCATCGTTTTTTGGCTCATCCGCCTTATAAATAGTTTAACTTTCTACAAACAATTGAAATCGCAAATGTGGTTGTTCGTCTGGCTGTAGTTCGCATTGTTCGCGGTTCAATCCCCACTGACCCGCACGATTTTCTTTTCCCGAAGGTAGCCAAAGGCGGACCTTCGGGCCAGCGGCCCTGCGAGAAATGCTGGGGCTGCCGACCTGTAATGCTTAAGGATAGAGCGTCCCTGCGAAAAACGCTCACGGGGGGTCTCCTTTACTAATAGTTAATTGAACAAAATATAATCAAAAATTTGTAGATAGCGCGAGGCGCCTAAAATTTGAGATTTTGGAGCCTGCAACTTTTACCAACTTTTACGAAAAATTGTTAATTCTGTGTGGTCGCAGCGATTTTGCGGGGTCAGTTGCCATTTTGGAGGGAGTTCAAACTCCCCTCAAGGAGACATCTGTTCCGGACCCCTCCCCCACGTCCACGTATCTATATAGATAACCCATATCACACCTTATAACTTCCAAACGACTCGCTTTACTTTAATCAATAAATAACAACCTTCATAAAGATGTTACAAAGTTTCGTATTCGCAGCTTTATTTGTTCTTGTACAACACGCATTTGAGTAAAAGTCGTTTTTTTCATTAAATACAATGTGTCGTAAGAAATTAATCTTGTGTGTGAGAAATGAATCTTGTGTTTGCGACATTGTAGCTTTAGATCGAGTTGAAATTTTAGACATACGGTCTGCTTTAATCAAAAAGCTCAATTATATAGCTGCTTGCCTCTAAATTTTAATATCATTTTGCTTGTTGGTTCAAGAGCTATTGAGCTTTTGTCTAAGGTCACTCCCTCGGCCTTAAGCCAGCAATGACAAAATAACCAGCGAGTTGCTTGCGCTTGTGCACGACCTAAGGAATGACCTTTTGGCGAAAGCTCAATAGCTCTCGAACCAAGTAGCAAATTAGTATGAAAATTCACAGGCTAACAGCTAAACAAACAGGCTTTTGAATAAAGCAGACCGTATTCCAAAATATTAACTGGATAAAAAGCTACAATGATGCAAACACGTAATTTATTTCTCAACACGCATGGTATATATGATATTAACGACTTTTACACACTTGCGCGTTGTACAAGAACAGAGCAAGCTAAGGATACGAAACTTCACAAGTTCAATACGAAGGTTTTTGTCTATCGTATAAAGTAATTTGCATCAAAATTGAGCGAGCCGTTGGAAAGTTACGATGTCGAATATGGGTTTCGTTTTTTTTTGAAACACCCTGATATATATATATATATATATATATATATATATATATATATATATATATATATATATATATATATATATATATATATATATATATATATATATATATATATATATATATATATATAAATATAAATATATATATATATATATATATATATATATATATATATATATATATATATATATATATATATATATATATATATATATATATATATATATATATCACAATTTCCACTGGTAGACAAAATAATTGCAATAAATGTATAAATGTATATTAGGTGCGATGATCCTGCTGACGATGTAAGAATAACTGCCGATAAACATTCTTCAGATTTACACTCAAAGTTACATAACATTTTATACGTGTAAAAATTTACACAGCTAATAAATTGACCTATTATCATCATTATTTGATCCCAGCATAAGTCAAAAAACGTAGTCATGAATCGTCGATCCTTTTGTCAGCTTCAAGTCTAAGGATCATGTTTACGCTAAAGGTAAGCGCAATATTAAAAGACTAGCAAAGAAAAAAGCTCCGATGGAAAGAAAAGAAGAGTATGCTTGGGATTACGGATTATTAGGGATGTAAAATGAGGGGACAAGGAAAAAGCTACCTATGTATATGCAGGCACGTTGCTGGCCGCCCTATTTTTGGGGGATCAACACCAAGTTTGCGGGGTCCGGGGTCCAAAAAGGCCAAAAATAGCACAAAATAACGTTTAAAAAGTCATATTTTTCCGGTTTTTGCTTAATTTTTTGGGGGGGTCCGGCCGGACCCCCATCCTGCCAGAGCTACGTGCCTGTGTATATGCGTAAAGTCGCAGAATATTTTGAAAATCCGACTTTCTCTAAGCAATGCGAAAAGTCAAAGCATATTCTGCGGCCTGCAGATTTAAATAAACTTTTAAACCAAAAAAAACGATTAAAAATGCAGCTATGCGTTGTAGCTATGGGAAGTATATGAAGTAAATTAGGGGCGACGTTTAACGTGAAACAGACTCTATGTAGTTACACTTGCATGCCCGCAACGATTGTACGCACTAATCAACTGACGAAAGGTTTGCTTGTTATGATGATCATGATAACAAAATAAGACACCATTAAATATAATTGCAGTTAGTTTTCTATCAATCACGATACGAAGCAAGTCAGCGCTGCAACCTGCAACCAATTTACAGAGAGCACACAATTAAGATTATGTTCACGTACTCTTATGTGAAGCATTGAAAATTATTGAAAAAGGTGAATTCTTCAGAAGCCGCAGAATATACTCCGACTTTTTGCATTGCTTAGAATAAGTCTGATTTTTAACAGATTTAGCGACTTTAGGCGTATACATAAATAGCTTCTTCATTGTCCCTTCGTTTTATATCCTATATAATTTATAATCCCAAGTATATTTATCGTTTTTGTTCCATCGGAGCATTTTTCTTTGCTAGTGCAACACTTTTAATTAACATGATTTGAGTAAATCAATCAGTAAACACACACAGTAATATTTCACAATAATGACAGCAATCTAAGAACGCGGAAAGCAATATTTTTCGTGAACAGCAGCATACCATTTGAAAAAAGACAACCTCACCTTGTTTAAACAAATCAAAGATTTTCAGCATAAACGAATGCAACGACTGGGTGCAAAGTACAATTACACTCAGATACGTAATCCTAACATTACACACATGGAACATTTTGAAAGAAATTAAGCTCCTGCAACGCTCTGAAACTAAAGTCATTTTTATTGTAAACTTTACACAACTTATGAGTACAAAGAAAAGATTCAGTAAGATTCATAATCCTGACCTTACAAAACATATTCTGAAAAAGTTTACGTTTTGCAACGCTTTGAAAGTAAAATAAATTTGTAGTGTAAAAGTCACACATTAACAACAAATGAAAGTGCAAACTTTACACAACTGCTGGGTGTAGACTAACAAGAAGCTTCGTAATTCTAACGTTATGTGACACTTTTTGAAAAAATAAGCTTTCCGCAAGGCTCTGGAACTAAAGTTCTCCTGCATTGCGAACTTTACACAAGCACCGAGTGTAAAGCGAATTTTAGTAGGATGCATAATTCTGACATTACTCTGATATTGCGATCAACATTTAAAAACTAAGTATGGCCTGAAGGCAAATAAACATTAGATGTAAACCACTTTAAACCATAGTTGAGTGTAAATAAACGCGCTCAAGGGATGTATGACCTTTGAACCCTGGTACATTTTTAGATATGTAATCATATCCACACTGATAACCGGAAAAGTTAGAAGAATTACAAGACATAAACATGTTTGGCACTCCCGATTTTTGACTTTACACCTCCCGAAAAACCTACATATTGATGTAAATGAACATAATTATAGTCTGTTTCATTTATCCGAGAGCTTTTTCAGTAAAGGTTTCCGGAGGCTACAGTAACCCCTCTTCTTTCTTATTTACTGTAGGTCGCTATATCTCACTATAGCTACGTAGCAAAGGAGTGTTTTTCAATTGCATTTTGGGCTAAACTTAAGAATATGGTATTTTTAGAAAAGGAGGATAACGAATATGTAACGCCAAAATTTTTTGCCTAAATGGTAGAACATGATAAGTTGGAGCGCGGAAAATAACTTTGGTGAAAAGAGTTGCAAAGTTGCAGGCAACTCTCGATTTCAGTGTTGGGTGGGATGTCATGATTAGTAATGCGCGGTACCCTATCGGCAACACTTAAGCATAGGCAATGGTTAAGCATAGACCGGCAAGCCCAAACTTGCTCCCTGAGGTGGGGAATCAGGAAGCAATGGTTAAGGATAGGCAATGGATAAGAATAGGCGAGGTGGTAGAGCCTTGCGTCCTGCGCTGGGGGGTCAGGGCACAATGGTTGAGGATAGACAATGGTTAAGAATAGGCAATGGTTAAGGATAGGCAACACCATAACATATGAGGACATAGTTGAGGAGTGGTAGGGTAAATAGAGCCTAAGCTAAACTGAGACTGGACCCTAAGTAAATGTTAAATAAGACTAAACCTAAACTAACGTGTAAACTTAGATTAAACCTGAACTAAGGTGTAAATTAAGATTAAAGTCGAAGTAAGGTGTAAATAAAGGCTAGGTGTAAAGTAAACGTAAATGTAAAGTACGCCTAAGTATAAACCAGAATCAAACTAAGACTTAACTTGTCATAAGATTAAAACTAGACTAAACCTGATCTAACATCTAAATTAAGCCTAGAATGTATGCAAGACGTTGTATGACATCCCAGTATATGTGCATGTGGACACCCCAGCACAAGTCTATGTGTGTTTGGACATATCCACAGCACCGCTTGTTGCATGTGTAAACTATTTTTCAATTATAATTTATTGTCTGACATGCTGATTTAATCATAGGCACGCTCATAGCAAGGCACGCCCTGGGAGGAGGGGAGTGAGAGCTTCCAACACGTCAAGTGTATCCCAGTTAAAATGTAGCAGTGGTTCGCTCTTGCTACCACTGCCACTCAGTCTAAAAATTGCCTTAAATGTGCCAAAGTATGGCAAAACTAAGCAGAAGAACCGTGTAGCAGGGATCCGCTCTTGCTACCCCTGCCACTCAGTCTTAAATATATCTTAAATGTGCCAAAGTAAGACAAAACTAAGCCCAAGGACTGAATGTGAGTGTAAACTAAGCTCAGGTAAGGCAAGGTGTAAAACAAGCCTAAGCATTATAGAAATTTATCGAGCAGTGTATGGCTTCCTGGCCCTTTATGTTCACCTGGCAGATGATGCAAAAAAGTCTAAATATAAAGTAAGTTTGTAAACTAAGCCTAACTGAGCTGGGGATTAAAGCAGGCCTAAGCACAAAAGGAGTGTGTTTATATAGGTTTGACTTCCCAGTCCTCTGACTTCCCGGTCCTTCATCCTCCGGTACTTTATCATTTCCTGGTACTTTGTCACTTCCTGGTCCTTTGTCACTTCCTGGTCCTTTGACTTTTTGGCCCTTGCTTAAATGTGTTGAAGCAGTAGTCCGCTCATGCACCACGTCAACAGGCTTACACATGTTGTGTGTACTCCTGCCATTGCAGATAATGGACCGATTGAGCTAAAATCTTGGATTTAGATTGAATCAAGCATGTGTTATAAAAGAAGCACCTCACATGCTGTAATTTCGTGGACTAATTTAGCCGAAAATTTGTTGATTATTGGTCATGGTCGAGAAAATCTAGTAGTTTTACTGTTTTTGGCTATTTTTTCGTCAAAATACACTGTTTTTAGCTCAAATAGCTCAATGGTCTTCACGTGTCTTGCTAAGGAGATCAACATCAACTTATATACTGTAAAAGTGAATACATGAGGAAGAATAGCTCAAATAGATTCAGAATTTAACATACAGGTCATACACCATTAACAAAGTGTGTACTCTTTGTAGAGCTGAGCACAAAGCATCTCAGACTATTATGATTAGTTAGATCTCCTAGGCTATTCTTCTCTGCTGAGGAGTTTAACAAAACCTTTCATTTCAATACAATCAATGCCTCAGAAACATAATTAACATGTATTTTCAACTTTAGTTGGTTCAATCACTTCTTTATTTGTGTAACTTAAAGTAAAGTGTGCAGATTCAATTACATGTGAGCATTGAAAATGGCTCATATATTGTGGAACAATTAGAAAAAAGTGTAGGCAAATTGAGCAGTTTCGGAAAAAGTGTGCAGAGTTTCGGAAAAAGTGTGCAGACTTTCGGAAAAAGTGTGCAGACTTTCGGAAAAAATGTGCAGACTTTGGAAAAAAGTGTGCAGAGTTTAGCAAAAAGTGTGCAGACTTTGGAAAAAAGTGTGCAGAGTTTGGAAAAAAGTGTGCAGAGTTTAGAAAAAGGCACACTTTTTCCGAAACTCTGCACAATTTCTATGTTATAACGTGTAAAAAATGTTCCGAACTCTGCACATTTTTTCGAAAGTCTACACACTTTTTTCGAAACTCTGCACACTTTTTTCCAAACTCTGCACACTTTTTTCGAAACTCTGCATACTTTTTCCGAAAGTCTGCAAACTTTTTCCCAAATTCTACACACTCGTTAGATCAAAATGATTGATATAGACGAGGTGATGTGCTCATCAATATTTTTTGTGAAAACATTTGCAAAGTAAAACCTAGCTTCTGGACATAAAAATTCCCATAATTTGAATAACACACATAGATCTCCTCTTTTTAGACGTTTTTTGATGTACTTTGAGAAGCCTAAAGCAGCATTCGCATCAAGTTGGAGAAATGCTTGCCTATAATGATTGCTCATTTTTGGCCAAAGATAACCCTCAATTGCATCATTAGACAAATAGGTATATTGTGATAAACGATGTAGAAAATGGTTGAAAAACACTGACCAGTCTCCATTTTTCATATAAAAGTAGGACTAGAATTATTATTTATAACTTCACTAGACTAGTGACCCACGAATCGAATTTGGGTGAGTAACCACGCCACCAAAGTAAATAGTCCGTTTTTCTAGCACGTTTTCGAGTTTTTAGAATTTTCTCTACAATAAACAAATCTTTTGCTGATGCATCAATTTTTTGCGATTCTTGTTCGTAAAAGATACCCTCCACTTTTTCGTCCTTCTGGTCTTTGAACAAATAGACGGGCGGGGTGCGCGCGAACCTTTCCTCAACTATAAAATACTCTTTGGTCCAATTTGGCCACACTCCTTTCTCGAACGTTCGCTTGACTTTACTTATACGAACTTTATCGCCTATAGTAAATTTAAATTTTACGGGCTCAGGTGATGCTCATGCTACTCCAAATGCCTTATTTAAAATTTCTCGCTCGTTTTTCTCACTAACATTTATAGGGGCTACGCCTATAGTTCTATGCACCAGATTATTAAAATTTTAAGTTGGCTTACCAATAACGTCAATGTACCTATAAGTGTTGTTATGTGTAAAGTATCTCCACATTTTTTCTTTGAGGGTTCAATTGAACCGTTCGACCACGTGAGCCTTCATTTCGCTTTTGGTTGTAAAGAAATGCACAACTTCCGATTTTAGGAATGACTGAAACTCTTTGTTTACAACTCCTTACCCGCATCCATTTGCATTTTGTATGGTTTTCGGCCACTACTTAAAATGTTCTTCAAAGCATTTAGAATAACTTTTGCGTTTTTGGTTTTCAGGGTAACCACCCATGCGTATTTTGAAAATAAATCTATACAATTGAGCAAGTACCTAAAATTATCGTTATGTTTGGCCAGAGATTGCAGGTCTACAAGATCGGCCTGCCACTGTTCATCAATCGCGCTCACAATCACTTTATTTTGGCTATACTTTTTAAAAGTTGGCTTATGCAAAGAGTAGGTGGGTTGTTTAGCTAACCAAGATTTTACCTGGGACAATTCAATGTGTGGGTGAAGCATGCGGGCTTCAGTGAACAAATGGTGGGCGCCCGAGTACCCCGTTTTCGGATCATAGTATAATTTATTTGAAAATTTCTTCATTTTTTTATAAACACGTCTTTTTTGACATGGACTTTTTTCTATTTATTCATTTACAACACCATATTAACTTTACGCAACAAAGTATCTTCATACAAAATTTCCCACATATTTTTAACATTCGTATCAAAATGACGCCACAAATTGTACAGTATTTCATTTTCACGATTAATCATACACTGTTTCAAGTACAAGGCGAAAGTCCAAAATCCTTTCTTTTCTTCGCTCTTTCGTTCCTCCTGAACGTATTGCTAAGCTGGCTCCAAAAGCAGTTGCCAATACGTTGCACATGATGGACATTGAGGAATCTGAGCGTTGCTTTTTTGATGAGTCTGTCGACAAAGTGATGGTAGGCTAGTTCGCCAGGAGATGCCATTGCTTATATATTTAAAAGCTAGCTATAAAATGGCATATACGCCACTTATACTTATGGACCCTTATTTATAGACTTTCAGGCAGGCCTGTGGGCTTCTGCATCCTGCTCCATGTACCTCGTAATCACTCGATTGCCTGCTTCTTGCATGGCGCGGTTAAACTCGCAGCACTGGGGACACATTTGAAGGCTCATGTACCACCTACCCCCATTAGGTTCAAAAAAGTCGCGTTCCGAAGACGCTTCTTGAAAAAAATAGCAGAGTTGAACCATGAGCCCGTACATGGGTCGCTCAAGATTCCTACCACACAATTGCAGGGGTGGTTTGATCGACCTGTCATTCGGTTTTTTCTCCTCCTCAACAAAAGGACGTTCTTCCACTTCTTTAACTTCTTCCATTTTTCTGAAAATAATTCCAATTTTTTCCTCACTCGAAAATTTTTCATATTTATAAACTTTGAACATGTTTAGACGCGCCAAAACGTCTTTGAACGTGTTTAGGTATATACAGTTCAGTAAATGACTGTCTATAAATAGGAAGTTGAATAACAAAGGAGACAAGCATCACAATGGATCTTAATTAATATTGCACAGTGGATAAACTTGCTTCCATTCCGGTTCGTAGATTTAGAATAACAGCAAAAGCATATTTACTTAAATTTGCAAACATACACAAATGCCCAAATCTATTTCAAGAATTAGAACCTATTTTTGAGAGCGCTAATCAGAAAATGTTACTTGGCTGTCCTCCCGAAAACATGGTTGGCTTTGAAATCACACATCCAAGCTTGTTTGAGCCTGTAATTGTACGATTCACTAGGTGTTAAAATGTCAATGCCGACAAAGTGTTCAGTATAATGGAGAAAGTGTCTCAATCAAAGAAGGAATTCAGCTTCAGTGAAGATATGGCTTTTCAGCTCATTATTGTAGACCACAAACCACAGTGGGGCATGGGCCCCTCCATTGATTTAGCAACTGTGGGTGCCTTCTGTAGGAATAAAGGAAAATTTATTAAAACTGCATCTAGAGATAATTTATCACTACCCTGAGCTTTTGTAGCTGGAATAGCAAGGTTAGACTCTCATCCCCTAGTAGGGGCAATTCTAAAAGGCGACAAGAGTCGTTGCACTCTACAAAAGCAGCTAGCAGTAGAGCTGATGAGCAGAACTCATCTTACTGTAGAGGCGAATAACAAATATAGCTTAGAAGCTGTAGAACAAATTCAAAATGTCTTAACGCCAAATTACCAAATAAAGGTTTACTCGGGTAAACTGTTGTTCTATGAGGGGCCTGCTTGAGGGAAAATTATCAATCTGTACGCATCCAATGGTCGTTACGATCTAATTACCCACATGCCAGACTAATTTTACATACTTATACATAATGATCTGCAGAGAATAATGAAGACCAGTCCGTCCTTTGGGGCGTTTATTCCGCTTTGTAGTATTATTCTAAATTTTGAGCAAATTATGTGAAGCCCTAATAGATGCGCATTTGCGAGCCAGAAATAGTGCAAGTCACAGCGTTTCCTTGCACTGGCAGGGTACAGGTAATACAATATCTAATATATATACAGATAATAAAATAATATACATACAGATAATAATATATATACACACTAATATACATACAGATAATACAGTATCCAAGGGCCCAGGCACGTCTATGGGATGTCAGACAATAAATTCTCAATGAAAAATAGTTTACAAATGCAACAAGCAGTGCTGTGGGCATGTCCGAACACACTTAGACTTGTACTGGGATGTCCTTATGCACATATACTTGGATGTCATACAGCGTCTCGCATACATTCTAAGCTTAGTTTAGACATTAGTTCAGCTTTAGTCTAGTTTAAATCTTAGTTGTAGTTCAGTCTTAGTTTGATTCTGGTTTATACTTAGGCTTACTTTACATTTAAGCTTACTTTACACCTAGGCTTAATTTAGACCTTAGTCCAGCTTTAGTCTCAGTTTAATCTTAGTTTATTTACACCTTAGTTAAGGTTCAGTCTTAGTTAATATTTAGTTCGGTCTAGTCTCAGTTTAATCTTAGGCTTCATTTACCCTTCCACTCATCAACTATGTCTTCATATGTTATAGCATTGCCTATGCTTAACCATTGCCTATCCTAAACCATTGCTCCCTGACCCCCACCTCAGGGAGCAGACTCCGCATCTCTCGCCTATCCTTAACCATTGCCTATGTTATAACACTACTCGCTAGGGAGCCAGGTATAACTACTGTCATCCAGCCAGGTCGGCCAACTGCAGATGCACGATGTCAACATGGTCGTATATAGGGTGTTTGAATGAAATTAAAAGGTTTTTCTCTGAAGCTATAAGGGCTGAGTCCTGTGACGTTGTTTGACATTTATTAAGAAAATGCGGCAGCATTAGGTTGCATGCAAAAATACATAAAATCTGCACCCTAGAACTTAGAACACTAACATGATGAGAATCAAAGCACTCATTGTTGCAATTACTCATATTTACTGACGCATTGTCTGTGTAAAATAGCCTAATCGGTAACATTTTTTGCATAAAATTACCCTAAGTATGATAAATATGAAGAAAAAGCTGTATGTATTAATTATCCTGGTCAATATCTGCAAAAACATGACTTTCTTCGTTATTTTTCCCTAATAAATCAACCAGGCTACACACATCATTTCTATTACTGTTGTTTAGTGTGTTCTGCAAGAAAACCCTCATTCTCAGAAAGTAGATTTTTATATTATAGAAGCCAAAATTTGCACATGCTGTCATTCACTAAGCATTGTGCTCAAAAGTGGTAAAATAGGTGCGTATTTAGACAGGGGTTTTTTGTCTTGTGATGTATTTTCTTGCTCTTGCGAGATTAGCATTTTAAATTTTCAAGATGGGGAGCCATATTGGAAAAAAATACCGTTAGCTAAATCTACTCAACTATGTTATCTTATTTATTGTTCTAAGGATATTTTGGAAAAAGGAAAAGAATGGTTTTTGAATGATTACTGATTCATTTGTTTAGTATAAGAGAAAAAATTTCAATATGGCTGCCATTCGAATTGCTGTGTTAAAAGCGCGCTTTCTGATGTATAAGTCTTTACCATTTCTGGCTGCTCTTTTTGATGAGATGTGTTCAGTTATGACTCAATATAATTTTTTAGATATTGGCATTTTAAGTACACATGTAGCACCAAACACAAAGTGGACGTACATGCCTGGTACTTGCATATGCCCTACATGCCTGAAATGGAATCACCTTGGAATATACCTGCCTAAGCTGTGAAACTAGTAGGAAAGTAGCTTCATCCTGAATGAGCTGAATATGCGCTTATTAGGGGATGCTGATAGTGTTACAATCTATTTTTAACAGTATTATTGCATACAACACAACCTTCTTAGCATCCCCTCCTGTTTGCCCTAGCAAGAAAAGATTAATTTTGCTTAATGGTAGGCTGCGCCTCTCAGTACCTGGCACTACACTATGCAACACAGCTTTTCTATAGGGGTGGGGGAATCCCCCTTCCTCAGGGTCCAAGACTCTTAAATGATTTTAGCGACAAAAAGTGGCACATTTCTGTTTTTACCTATAAAATGCCAAGAATGAAGTTAAAATAAGCTTTAAAAGATGACAAAACTAGTCAGAACTGGAATAATAGGATTGCAGTTTTCTGCACAATAAGATTTTGTGTAGACAAAACTCTAAATTAATTGTCTAAAATATCAGGATTTGCAATTAAATCTGTACTGAGATGATAGTTTTACAATATAGACAAAAGCATGCAGCCTGATTTTTGTCTTGTGGCTAAATTGCTCAATTAATGCAGCAAACTTCAAAACAAGTAAGCTTAACACACACTTTCCTAATAAAGTGTGGAATTTGAATAGTATTGTGTATACAATATGAGTATTTCTGGCAAATTTTTGTGTGCTTAGGTTAAACAATCATTATCAATTAACAAGCAACATTTCAAGCACGCTGTGCAATACCATGCTTACACCTAACCAATCAGGCAGATAACGCAGTGTCATAGATCCAAATTTCTGTACAGATGCCTTACAGTGTGTCATAGGCGTAGCCAGGGGGGCATTGAGGCACATGCTCCCGCAAATTTTCAGAAATATTATTGATTTTTTTGTTGCAATATGTGTCCAGAAAACTGACTTCAAAAAGGCAAAAACGTCACAATTTTCCGGCACTTCGCGCCGAGTCATTATTATTTATTGCTATGTAGATCCAATGAATTTAAAAGCTTGATACGGCTAAAATAATCTAGCACTTCACATCACTTTAGTAATTTAATGCACTATTTGTTCGTTGAATGAAACTGCGCATGCTTGTTGAGCATAATAGTAAAAATGCGAAAATGATTGTGTACCAGTTTGTCTATTCACTGCTTTGTTTGACTTTTGTGTACGAGTGTGTCTATTCTTTGTTTTGTTTGTCTTTCTTTACAAGGACACATAATGCTATTTTAAATGGAAGGAATGGCCAAATTTTCTTATGTTTTGTGCATTTCTTGTTCTCTGGACTGCAGTTTGTTAATTAGAAGGCCACAAATGGGCCTGAACACGGTAAGAAAATTTTCATTGATACATCTTTCTATATCTTATTGGCAGCGATCCGTTGCTGAGCTATGTAATTAGCAGAGGTGGAAAAACGCATTTCAGCCCATAAGTTTTGTGCAATGTAGGACTTCATCAATTTTAAGAGTTTTTGGACTTGCTTCAGAACCGAGATTTGGCCGAGTTTGCGAAAATTTTGACGTTACTATTTAACATTAAAATGTTTTTTTACAAAATTTTCTGGGAATCTGCCCCGGACCCCGCTCGCCAACCCAGACGTCCCGCAGCCGTAAAATCTCGTTGTACATGTGCAACAAAATTTTTGGGAGAATAAGCCAGGTAAAAGGTGATGGAATTTCTAAAATTTCCGGCGTTCCGCGCCGGCATTTGTCTGTTTCGTATGATTTAAGCGGTATGAATTGAATTTAATGTGCAAAAACGTCAAAATTTTCGGTGCATAGCGCCGTCAGTTACAGTTCTTTCTTTTTTGTAAAGCTCCAGCATTGCGTTCAAAAGCCTGAATTACTCAAAAATATCTTCAGGCAAAGGTAGTAATTCGCAGTTTTCTTGTTAGAAGCTTGAATTGTGAAATTTTGTTTTGTACAAATTTGATAATTTTCTGCTCTGTCAGACTATTAGTATTCACAGAGCTAGAAAATGTTCAGGGCGGTGAAAAATGACTAAATTTCTTGGCACTTTGCGCCACTGATGAATTCCGAATTGTTTGTCAATAGGAAGGCTGTAAATTCTACATGAAAACGTTAGAAATTCCATAAATTTTCGGCACTCCGCGCCGCTTTACACTATTTGTATTTTTGATCGTCAGAAACACATAAATTAGCTAGGCTACACTACTCAAGGTCGAAAAACTCAGTTTTACTATACATAACGTTACTGGCATTCAATGCAAAAGTAGTCTTAAAAAATTTTTGTTTATGCCCCCCCGAACCAAAATCCTGGCTACGCCCCTGCAGTGTGTACGCATTGTGCTTTACTTGCTGTATTAACGTAGGCAATAAAAGCAAGGATTTTTGAATGCAATATGGGCAGACATGCACCTTTAATTGTGGCTGAATTCGAATATCTGAACATTTATATGACTTTATTTTGACTTTTACAAAAAATGTTCCAAACTTTACAAGAATTGTTCCAAACTTTACAGAAAATGTTCCAAACATTACAAAAAATGTTCAGAACTTCACAAAAATGTTCCAAACTTTACAAACTTCCTATGTTATAGCATGTAAATTGTGTTCCAATCTTTACAAAAAATGTTCCAAATTTCACGAAAAATGCTCCAAACTTTACAAAAAATGTTCCAAACTTTAGAAAAAATGTTCCAAACTTTACAAAAAATGTTCCGAACTTTACAAAAAATGTTCCAAAGTTTACAAAAAATATTCGAAACTTTACAATAAATGTTCCAAACTTTACAAGCACTCTTATAAATTCAACAGACTTTGCCTACTGTATGCAGTATATTGTGCAAGACAACCTAACAATATTGTAATCTTTATATTTCTAGTCTATGAAAATGCTGAAAATACAATGTTTTCCTAAATGTATGATGGTTGCAATAATGAATAATATAGCCAACAAACAGCCTGGACAGTTATGTAGCAAGTATGTATGCAAATAATACCTATTTATATGAAAATTGAACAACTATTAAATTATTTCACTGACACACTACCCTAGTAGGCCAACCTAATGCTTATTCTTGTCTTTATATCTTAAACATGTGTCTACATCATCAAATTGTTACGTCTAATATACCTGTATAATTTATTTAATAAAGTATGTCAAAGCAAAAAAGAGTTTTTGACCAAATCGTTCTCGTCTGTCGCTCTTAGCCCTGAATAAGTGCTGAACTCAGGCCCATCCACCTACACTACTTGTCTCTATTATACCATAGTTGGCTGTATGATAATGACATTTTGAATAACCCCAAAATATGTTTTAATATTCTCAGTAGTTTTCCAAACTCTGCACACTTTTTTCTAAACTCTGCACACTTTTTTCGAAACTCTGCACACTTTTCTTCTAAACTCTGCACACTTCTTTCCGAAACACTACACACTTTTTCCTCAAACTCTGTACACTTTTATCGCAACTCTGTACACTTTTCATGTTATAACGTGTAAAAAATGTTCCAAACTCTGAACACTTTTTTCCGAACTCTGCATCACTTTTTCCAAAACTCTGCACACTTTTTTTGAACTCTGCACACTTTTTCCAAACTCTGTACCTTTTTTCCAAACTGTACACATTTTCACTAAACTCTGCACACTTTTTCCAAACTCTGCACATTTTTCCAAACGCTGCACACTTTTTTGTATACTGCTCAATTTACCTACACTTTCTTTCTAATTGTTCTACAATCTATGAGCCATTTTCAATGCTCTTATAGAATTGAATTAAGTGCGCACTTTACTTCAAGTTATACAAATAAAGAAGAAGTGATTGAACCAACTAAAGCTGATATTACATCTTTTTATGTTTCTTAGGCATTAATTGTATTGAAATGAAAGGTTTTGTTAAACACCTCGGCAGAGAAGAATAGCCTAGGAGACCTAACTAATCATAATAGTGTGAGTTGCTTTGTGGTCAGCTCTACAAATAGTACACACTTTGTCAAAGGTGCATGGCCTGTATGTTAAATTCTGAATCAATTTGAGCTATTCTTCCTCATGTATTCACTTTTACAGTGTATAAGTTGATGTTGATCTCCGTTGCAAGACACATGCAGAACCTACCATTGAGCTATTTGAGTTAGAAACAGTGCGTTTTGACGTAAAAACAGTTAAAAGCAGTAAAAGTACTAGATTTTCTCGACCTTGACCCATAATCAACAAATTTTTAGCTAAATTAGTTCACGAACTTATGGCATGTGAGGTGCATCTTTACAACACATGCTTGATTCAATCAGCTCAATCAGTTCCATTATTTGCAATGACAGGGGATACACACAACATGTGTAAGCATGTTGATGTGCTGCAAGAGCGTACTGCGTGACAAAGGGCAAGGAAGTGACAAAGGACTAGGAAGTCAAAAAAGATCAGTAGTGACGAAGGACAGGGAAGTCAAAGGACCGGGAAGTCGGAGGACCAGGATGTCAAAGGACCGGAGCAGAAGATGAAGGACCGGGAAGTTGAAGGACCGGAAGTCAGGACCAGGAAGTCAGGGACCGGAAGTCAAGCCTGTCTACCACACTCCTTTTGTCCTTGGCCCAATTTACTCCCTAACGTAGCCAGGCTTACTCAAATTTGCTTTACAACATTCACTTACTCTACACTCAAGACTTACTTGCGTAATCTGCCATGTGTAACTAAGGGCCCAAGCTATGCTATACACTGCTGGATAAATTTCTATGATGCTTAGGCTTGTTTTACACCTGGCTTACCTAAGCTAAGTTTACACTCACATCCAGTCCTTGGGCTTAGTTTTGCCATACTTTGGCATATTTTATTGATATATTTAAGACTGAGTGGCAGTGGTAGCAAGAGCGGACCACTGCTACATCTTAGGGATGCGTTGGGGGACTCCCCTCCCCTTCTCCCAGGGCATGCCTTGCATATGAGCGTGCCTATGATTGAATCTAGCATGTCAGACAATAAATTATCATTGAAAAATGGTTTACACATGCAACAAGCGGTGCTGTGGATATCTTCCAACGCACTTAGACTTGACCTGAGATGTCCACATGCACATAAAGCCAGGATATCATGCAACATCTCGCATGCATTCTAGGCGTAATTTAGACATTAATTAGTTAAGGTTTAGTATAGTTTTAATCTTAGTATGGAGTAAAATCTTAGTTTAGATTCGTGGTTTATACTTAGGCTTACTTTACATTTAGTTTTACTTTACACTTAGGCTTTATTTAGACCTTAGTTCGGGTTTAATCTCAGTTTAAACCTTAGTTCAGGTTTAGTCTTAATTTACCCCTTCCACTCCTCAACTATGTCCTCATATGTTATAGTGTGTAGCCTTTCTTCAACCATTGTATATCTTACAGCACTGTCTATCAAAAACCATTGCCTATCTTTTAAGACTGCCTATGCTTTAACCATTGCGCCCCCACCTCAGGGCGCAAGGTCAACCCCCTCGCCTATCCTTAACCATTGTATATGTTATACCATTAGCCTATGTTATATCATAGGCTATTTTTAAGAATTGCCTATGCTTAACCATTGCCTATGTTATAGCACTGCCCCCATAGGGTACCACGCATAACTACTTATGTGTAATTAAAGCTAAGCTAACGTCGTGCTCTCATGTGCCTGTATTTGGAAACCTTTAATAAGCTGCCATTATATTTCCGATCTGACTTTTTATTGAAAATTTGCTTTTCTTTGGTTATCTTTTAATATGGACTTAATGATTTTTTGATGGACCCAACAGGTCCACAAGACGAGAAAATGTCTGTGTATCTGTAAGGAACTTTATAGATGCATTTGCAATTTTTAGTTCTCATACCGTGAACCGTGACAATGGCCATGCACACAGGTACCCATATATTCGCGCGACTGACAATCACGATCATTTTTCGCATCTTTGTTTCGCGCTTCGATCATGCTGTAAAAATGTCATTCATTTTGATTTGCTTATAATGTCATATAAAGCTGCGTTAAATCGCAGAATTCATGCGGGGGAGGTTTAGGGATCTAAAATTTCTAGAGTGAAATAATCGGAAAATTTCTCTGCGGAAAAGAAACAAAACAAAAGCAAAGGCGGACGAAAATCGAAAATCTTCTTTAAAACCGCTATAGAGACTATGAAAGAACGTTGCATAGTTTTAAATCTATGTTCGTCGTTCATATCAGATTTGTCCATCAAGAAGCCTTGATTCTTGACTGCCGCCCAGAACATCCGATCCGCCGACCCCCAGATCGGCCATGCTGCACACCTATAGTTAGGAAGGACCCTTGTTTGTACTTGGGTAACCTTTGACAAATGACTACCTAACTACAGCTGAAACGGTGCAAAATCTGAGATATGCGGCTTTTTGAAAAGATAAACATTAATGAAAAACTCAACGTCGGTATTATTTTTATACAAGCTATGCCAAGCTGTAATGCGCATGCAAGGCTTATACCAGAAATTCTTATTTCTGCCTATGTAGCCAAGGAACATTTTCATAAATTTTAACTTCATCTTCTACATTGCGAATCTCATCTAATATTTGTTTATACTGTATGGATTTAGAGTCAAGTATTAAAAGTTTATGCTAAACACTAACCATAGGTTCATGGGAATTAGTGCACAGCATGACCGGTCTGAGGGGTAAAAGTTTAGCTTATTGGAGCGAAATGGCCTCAAACACTGGTGTAAGCGCAAAATTGCGTTAAAACGACCTTATTACACATTTATTGATTAATTAAAGCATTTTTTAAGAAACTTAAAATTTTCATCAGTTTAATCTTTATTTCTTATTATTTTCCACAAAATTTTCCGTTTTCAGCTTGGGGGTTGGGATTCCCTTGTACCCCGACGTGCATGTCTTATGGGCATAAGACGAACTGTGGAGCTGGAGGTCTGGTGGGGGCACGAACCACAACAATTGTGCGAAAATTTAATTGTCCGTAATCTGCTGCCCTTCTCCGTCCCTTCCGCATGCCTAAGCGCGGTTCTTGGAGCTAACGATTTACAAATATAATTCCTGTCAATACCTACTTTGAATAATTGTTTTCTGATAGTGGAACGTGAAGCTTAGTTATTTCTAAAGCAGTAAAAATTTTGCTATTGCCAACAAAATGATTAAAATTATGTGCCGATCTATCAAGACTCAAATAATGAAGGAAGTTCGCGCTAACTAGCTAGTACTACAAATTATGATATACTGGATGAAAATTGAAGTTAGAGCATGCCATCATCAATTTGTGCTTTATACTTTTATATCAGCATAACTTAGGTAAAAGTAAAGAAAATTTTGAATGCCTACTCAACAAAAGCAAAAATTTAATGAAACTAGAATTTACAGCGTAGATCTACCGATTGGGCATTCATTTCGGATCATTTTTTAGGAAGGGATCAGTACCTGAATATGATCATTAACATTGTCACAAAATATATTTCAATGAGAAAAACTTTCATACAATTACTTTGCACTTTGTCCACTATTGCAGATTTCCGATTAAGAGAGAGTTACTGTGTGGCTAATATAGACGCAGCCGTGGTGGCAGGTTAGGGCACATGCCCCCCCCCGAAATTCTTTTCAGAAATACTGTTGATTTGTCTGTTGCAATGATGCGTGCCCAGAAAACTTCGAGTTTCAAAAGACAAAACTTACATTTTCGCGCTATCTGCGCTGAGCCATTATTATTTATTGTTATATAGATCTAATGAATTAAAAAAGCTTGAATCTGCTTAAATAATCCAGCACTTCACACTCACCTTAGTAACTTAAATGCACTATTTGTCCGTTGATTTTAAACCGCGCATGCTTGTTGAGCTTTACGTAGCAAAAAGTGTGCGAAATGACTGTGTACCAGTTTGACAACTTCTCTCGCTTTGTTTGTCTGTTGTGTACCAGTTAGTCCATTATTTGCTTTGTTTGCCTCTCGTTTACAAGGACACATAATCCTTATTTTGAATGAAAGGAATGGCCAAATTTTCTTATGTTTCTGCGCATTTCGTTCTCTGAACTGCATCTTGTAAATAAGAAGGCCACAAATGGGCCTGAAATGGTAAGAACAAAATTTTCATTGATACATTTTTCTATATCTTATTGGCAGCGACCTGTTGCTGCGCTATGTAATTATCAGGGTCAAAAACGCATTTCAGCTCGAGTTTTGTGCAATGTAGAAGTTCAACAATTTGAAGTGATTTTGGGCTTACTTGATTCAGAACCGAGATTTGGCCCATTTTGTATTTTGCGAAAATTTTAATGTTACTATTTAACATTAAAATGCTTTTTTACAAAATTTTCCGGGACTCTGCCCTGACCCCGCTGAGACGCTTGAGCGGGCCATTCCAGAACCTCGTGACCGTAAAATCTCGTTGTACATGTGCAACGAGATTTTAAAGAAACTGGCCAGGTAAAAGACTTAGGAATTTCTAAAAATTTTCGCCGTTTCGCGCCGGCACTTTATCTTTTTTGTATGATTTAAGCGATATAAATTGAGTTTAAAGTGCAAAAACGTCAAAGTACCCCGGCGCATAGCGTCCCATTACTGTTCTTCTTTTCGTGAAGCTCCAGCATTGCGCTTAAAGCCTGAATCACTCAAAATATCTTCAGACAAAGTTAGCGGATTCGCAATCTTCTTGTTAGAAGCTTGAATTGTTAAAAATTGTTTTGTACAAATTTGATAATTTTCTGCTCTGTCAGACATTTAGTATTCACCGAGCTACAAAATGTTAAGGGCGGTAAAAAATGACTAAATTTCTCGGCACTTTCGCATATAATTCCAAAATGTTTGTCAGTAGAAAGGCCGTAAATTCTACATGAAAACGATAGAAATTCTAAAAATTTTCGGCACTTAGAGCGGCTTTACACGTTTTGTATTTTTGATCGTCAGAAACCCATAAATTAGCTAGGCTAAATCAGTGTTTTTTTATATTCGGCAAAGATTTTCCCGATGTACAAAGACTTTTCCGTACCGTCTTTGTACAGGTACAAAGATTTTTGGGAAGACAAAATTGCAAAAAAGGTCTGAAATTCGTAAAAATTTCGGCGCTCGCGCCGAAATGAGTAATATTGTGTTCGATTTATCTTCATACTGGCAAAATTGCATTTCAAAGAAAAATGTCGAATTTTCCGGCGCTTCGCGCCGTTTTAAGACGATTATTAGTGATTTCTGCCCTTAGAGACCCAGAAATTAGCTAAAATACACTACCGAAAGTCAAGAACTGTTTTTACCACACTAAATCGCTACCGTACTATATTATAGTACTCAAAAGTTTTTGTCTTCAAAATGCACAAAAGATTTTGGGGACCATCTTTGTAGATTACTGAACGGACCTTGTACAAAAAAAACACTGGGCTACACTACTCGGTCGAAAAACTCAGTTTTACTATACATAACGTTACTGGCATTCAATGCAAAAGTAGTCTTAGAAAATTGCGCTTGCGCCCCCCCGACAAATTCGGTACGCCTCTACTTTGCAATGTGCTTAATGTTTGGCTAAACCGGTAGAAATTATTTATGAAATAGCCATTTTTAAGTGGAATGTATAATCAAGGCATTTGTATAGGTCCGGCGATTTTATTTTAAATATACATTATTGACGCGGAGCATTTAAAATTCTTGGAATTAAAAAAATGGAGGAAAACTACTAAAAAAAGCGGTCAAGTGCAAATATATGACTTCTAGATTGCCGTAAAAGTCGGTATTTGTCATTGAAAAAACCATTATCCGGCGCGAAACAATTGGAAAAATTTAAGGAGCAATGGAAATCAATGCCCAAGAATCATCACACTTTATCACACCCTTCCTTACATTGCAACTATGTACGGCCAAGAGGCGGTAAGTGACATGATTGTTTCTTTAAAAGTTATATCAATGTTTTTCTTTGAAAAGGTGCATCAATCTTTTTTTGAAATAGATTACATCAATTTCTCTAAGTGTTATATCGATCTTTTTTGAAATAATACATCAACCATTTTTTAAATATTTACATAAATCTTTTTTTGAGAAGATAAATCAATCTTTTTTGAAAAGTTACATCAATTTTTTTGAAATGTTACATCAATCTTTTTTGAAAATTTATATCAATGTCTTTTGAAAATTTATATGAATCTTTTAATCTTACTATAGATTACAGTATGATTCAGTGATCTATGAAGTACAACATTGTTGCACAATTTCCATCACAATGAACCGAAATATTAAAAAGTAAACGCAGCCATATTTTGAATTAGCATCAATTACACAAGGCCAGTAACGTTGCAACTTTTCAAAATACAATGCAAGAATCCATGTATTTTTTAAGCTGCGAAGCTCACGGGTTCGAAAATTTACATTAAACTTCATTTGATTTTTACATTGATCTACGCCTATGTATGGAATTTCTCATCGAAATCAATGATATTGATGTAAAATTTTGGATGATCCTGTCGGCTATCCGGTAATGATAAAGTTGTTAGTATTTCATTATTACTAACTAAGCATGTCACTTAGCAGATGCAGCCATTCTAAGACTTAAAGTGCAAGCAATATTCACATTAAATTTACTATTCGTTTCCAGTCTGCTGTAAACAAATATTAGGCGCATATAATTTTGTTCAATTTACCAGTAAAAACGGCATTCAGTAAATTTCATCAAAATGCTGCAAATGCATCTTAAAAGTCTGATGCAGTTTTGACGCGCGGCAGCGGGAAAGTTCATCATAACTGATTTGATAAGCTCTAAGCTGTAAGCTATCCATGCCTTCTATTCATTCTTTAGATTAAAGCGCTACTTCCTACTGAGGGCCGCAAAATATACTTCGGTTTTTGCGTTGCTTAGAAAAAGTCAGATGTTTAGCATATTTTGCGATTTTTGTAGGCTTAGATGCCAAAGCTTAGCATAACTTTACTTGCGGACTTCTGTAGGCGTCGGCAGCTTTTCCCAGTCCCCTCTTTTATATCCCTAATAAAGCGCAATTATAAGTATATTCACCTTTTACTTTTGTTCCATCGGAGCATTTTTCTTCGCTAGTATTTTATTGTTCAGTAGAAGATATTTTATTTAACAATACTTTGATGAATTTTAACGGTCTCCTGTTTTAATCATACGCAACATTCAACATTCCTGTTTCAATCTTAGATTTACGAGTTCACGTGCGAAAGTTCAAAGTCTTACTTCTTTGATGATAGGCTTCCACCTCGTTTTTGTTAGGAATAATTGCAGGATTCCCAACATCAAATAAGGCCAAGGCGAGGATATACGTGCAGAAGCATAACGCAAAAAACATCCTTCTCGCTAGCTAAAAAACAACTAATATTTTGAATATTGAGTTTGAAAGTATCGCAGCTTATTTGAAATTTTTCATAAAACTGAAGTATTCAGTGCCTTTCTCTAAACCTTAAAAAATTTTATATATTAAATTTGAGGAATATTCATCTATGAAGCTTTTTCCTACAGTTTGTCGCAAGTTTTACTCATCTTAAAAACTATCCAGCATAAAGCATCAGGTGCTAATTATCTCGATTACGTAAAAGACAAACAAAACACGCAGTAAACACTAAACGACTTATCTTTAGATAAATCGTGTTTAAAGTATGAATAAGATCATATTGCAAACTTTCAGAGGATTTGTTGAAAGCTTTTTATATGTTTGGTGTCTTCCGAAAAATCTAAGAACGCGTTATTATGAAATGAATGGTCAGGAAACTCATTCTTTAGATTCTTTATTTAATCATCAACAACCCATAGGAAAGTACAAAGTCATGCATTCGATTGCCGGAAAAAACTTGCTGCAATCAAAGGATTATAATCTGCTTATCACTTAACTGAATAGTAAATACTAAACTTCGACTCACAGTGAAGAGCTTTGACCAGCAAAATTTTGTGCACTTTTTAAATCTTTTCTGGTTGGACAATGATAAAGAAAATAAAAGGTTGTCAGATATATAAGCTGAGCTATCTGTAGATATCTATGCGTATAATTCGACAATGACTGATACCCGATATAGTTGAACAGAACTATTTGTGCAAACGACAAAGTCATTATAATTTCTAATTTTTATTCTTAGCTTTTTCAAAGTCATTATAATTTCTAATTTTTATCCTTAGCATTTTCACTACAATAACCTAGATTCACAAATTATTTGTTAAGCACGGATTCACCAGCTATTCAACTAGCAGAAATAACGTAGATAATCGCACGAGTTTTCGCTTGTGATTGGAGCTATTTGTATAAAAGTATTTTCCTGCTCAATTTTCTTTATTGAGATGAAGCCAAGCCTTGCAAAGGCAATAAGTTTTCTGTCGTTCGTGTGCTGCTTGTGAATAGGAAATTTGGTAAAAAAAACAAAATGGAAAAGTTCAAACGAACAGTCAACATGAGAATCCTAGGGGTCAATCACGATACATTCTTAAGTGGTGCTTTGGTTGGGCTTACTCTAACCAACCACTCTACGAAGCTTTCGATTTATAATTTTCTCTGCAATCTACGCCTACACTCATTATGTGAATAGTAAAGGTTTGTTTGGGTTAGCTGAACGTATGTACGGATGCCTAAACGGACAGCATGTCAATCGTGTAGATACCTAACCCATGTACAAAAACCTAAATTAAAACACTTATAATTACCTTCGGGACTTGTTTAAGTACCTGGCTACACTTAGCGCTGATCAGCTTGCTACGGTGATTCGCCTTTGCTCAACCGCTTGACCCTCAAAATACTTACGCCCTAAAAACTCCTCGGACCTAGATTTGTCCGTACCTAGAGAGATTTAGGCAGCTATGCTTTAGATACCTAACACTGCAGTAATTAAGCAGCCCCGGAATTAGCCCTAGGTCACTTGACCTATTTTGGACCAAAATAATGATTAAAGCAAAGATTTTAGATATTGTTTTCGCAAAATACCTATGGCGAAAACTACTGCCTTTCTGGTTCCAATAAGCACAATGAACAATAAATACAACAACACAGAGCTCTCAACTGGGCAGCCATCCTACATAAAAATTATGTAATAATTTCTATGATTTTTAGGCAGAAAGTTGGATGAATGAATTTTCGATAGGAAGGATAATAAAAAAGAGTAGTCACCTGGATTTTTAAAGCCGAATAAAATTAATCTAAGACCGGTGATTAATCTAACGGGCCGTCCCAAACTGAACTACCTGCGATGTATGTTACTTCTAGGTAGTCTAGATGCTAATTTATATACACTCAAAAAAATAAACAAAAGAAAACGACATCAAGATGGCGAAAAACGGCAAAGGTGACAGGACGTAGCTGCCTAGCATAAACACGGCCAACAAACTAATACCAAAAAATACGAATCTTCCAGAATACGACGCTCAAAATCTTATGACAATAATTATACAAGGATGTGACTTTAACGTTTTATCAATAAAATTTTGCATAGACGACGTTCATATACAGTATTGATACTTCCATTCTCACCACAGGCTTAACCGGATTAGTGGTCATGTCGCCTATGTTTTATATGATAAGAAAAGGAGCCACCGGCGCTTCCTACTAACAGCATCGCAGTCTGAATAGCTAACATTCGTCTCTTTCGGCTAAAGCGCCAATTAAGTATCTCGGCGAATATTTGACCAAAATTGACGCGGTCAACGGCGTTCCGCTCGGTAGCGTGAAACGCGTGTAGATACACTATCTACAATTGGATTATGTGCAAACTTTTAAGTCAAAATCTCTGATAGGTAGCAGATTACAGCAATTTCTATTCTTGGAACGTTGTACAACAACAATTTTTGGAAATCGAGCGTACCTACCATACGTGGGCAGCAAGAAAAATCTGGGGGAGGGGGTGGAAGATTTTTGAAGGTCAAAAAATGGCCATAAAAATGGTGGTATAGCGATAAAAACACCATTTTTCGACGTTTCTCATCAAGCTCTATCCATTGGCATCAAAAAATTGCGAAAAAAACGAAAAAAAATTTTCAAAAATTGAATTCTGGGGGTGTTTTGATTTCTGTGGGGGTATTTTGGTTTCTGGGGGGTGCATATTCCCCCCAAACCATCCCCACGCCCAGGTGTGGTACCTACTGTGTTATTTGATTTACTGCATGCTATTTACCTGAGCATATAATTTTATCAGTTAACGTTTGCTACAATCAAAGTTCATAAACTAAATGATTGACTTGATTGAATAATTCAGAGTTTGTGTTGCTCAAATCCTAATCGTCATCAAATGCCAAAAAATTTAAATATACTTGACATTTCTAAAGAATATTTGAGCAAATTTATTTCATCAAGCTTTTAGAAAATAATTTCATTGCAACATATCATTTATATGTATTACGCATTATCAATAACTGCATATATGGCTTTTGCCACTTAGAAATGCCTTTGGAATTGCGTCGACCACTGTTCAATTTAATTCGCCCCAAAAAGAGATCTTGATTCGATATTATCCTATTTGAAATATGCAGCAACAATATATAGATTTAGTGTGATTTGCATGGTGGCCAGCTTAGGCCCGATGTACATATAAATATCACTACCTCTAATTATAGTGACCATGTAATTTTTTCAGGTTTTTAGCATCAGTTTTGCGTCCTAAAATGTCACAAATATCGAAATGTTCAGAGAATTGGCAGTAAGTGCGTTGACACACTTTTTCGACGTTTTTCATCAAGTGTACAGGTACATCAATTGGCTTGCGAAAAACGAGAAAGGCTCTAAAAGTTTGTTTCTGGTTGGGGCTTTTGAATCACGAGAGTCTCTTTGGATTCTGAGTCCCGGACCAGACACGCACTTGGGGGTTGGGGTCTAGAGCATAGGTGGGCAGCAACAAAATTATATGGGTGGGTGCATTTTTCAAAGGTTAAAAAATAGTCTTAAAATGGTGGTATGGCGGTACACACACCATTTTTAAATGTTTCTCATCGATCACTATCTATTGGCATAAATCGAAAAAAACAAAAAAGAATTTCATAAATTAAATTCTGATGTTATTTTGATTTTTGTGGGAGGTATTTGGCCTTCTGGTGGGTGCATACGCCATAACCCCCCACGCCAAAGTGTGGTCTAGAGCACCAGGATAGGAAAATAGGGAACTTTCAGTAAAAATGAGGCAAAACAAAAGCCTAAAATTGATCAAAATCAAGAACCACTATTTAAATTACTTGAAATTTCCCAAAAGATGTTGATTAGCACTGTCAGGTCTATTTGAGCATTTGTCCAGTTTTTAATCGTATTCGAATCCTAAAAGATCTTTATTTGACCCTCTTAGATCAACTGACTCGCGGGCCATGCTGTGCATTATAATCCGATTTCTTAGGATGATCTTCGCGTTGAATGCTATCTCCCCCAATGACATTTTCACACGTCTCAGAATTTATGATTTTTGGAAAAAAATAGTTGAAAAGCAATTGTTTATGTGTTTTAGCGATCCTATGGCTCAGAATGACAATTTTTCGGCGCTTCGTGTTATATACACACTTACTAACTGTTTTACAATATTTTATTCAATCGCTCAATGTTTTTGTATTATCTATTTGACATGTTTTTATATTCTCGAGAAAGAGTGAAACGCCAAAGAATTATGTTTTTCACGTAGGCACATTAGGAAAAATACTTTGCTTCTTAAAAAATTCCTATACAGTGCATGTCTGGCCCGGACCAACGTATTTACGGGTAGTGGCAGTGGTGAGTTTTAAGCAATGGAATAATGAGATATTTCCTGGCAAAAATGGAGGAAAATATTCATGAAAATGATAAATTTCTTGCAAAAATGTTGTACACTAGGTATTGTTCATGTGGACATGCTTTTTATGCAATACCAGTTGACCAAAAGGATGGGTTAAAAGGAAATTACGAACGGTTCTAACGAGCATGATCAATCATTCAGAGTGAGCTAGCAGCACCGAAACATCAAATTATAAATACTGTTTCTGATGGTGTAAACAAGCATACGTGCAATTCGATGTTAACTAACAGAAAGCAACGAACGCGCGGCTTTCAAAAATGCTATAGTTTGTTCCATTCAAACGGCTCATTTCCGTTTGTAGATAGTGTATCTACACGCGTTTCGCATTACCGAGCGGAACGCTGTTTACCGCTTTAATTTTGATCAAATATTCGCCAAGTTATGTGATTGGCGCTCTAGCCGACAAGTGGCAAATGTTCGCTATCAGACCGCGATGCTGATAGTAGAAGCGCTCGGGCTTCTCAGCCACTACACGCTCATTGGTTTCACTAGCGATTCACGTACGTACCCCTAGAGGTATGCAGCATGAGCTATCCTGTGGATTTTATTATACGTCCCCCTTCCTTATCTATATAAAACATAGGCGACATGACCACTAATCCGGTTAAGCCTGTGTTGAGATCGGAATAAATCAATACTGTATATAGACGCCGTCTACTCTAAATTTTATTGGTTGTTTAAATTTAAGTCAGGTCTATTTAAAATTATTGTCATAATAATTTTAGCGTCTTATTCTAGATTATTCTCTGTTAAATTATTTTTTGGCCGTGTTTAGGCTGTACAGCTGCATCTCGTCACCCTTGCCGTTTTTCGCCATCTTGGTCGTCGTTTTTCTTTTACTTATTTGTCTGTGTACATAAATTGTTTCTTAGACTACCTAGAAGTGACATTTACTGCAGGTAGGTCTGTTGTTGGTGGACGGCCCAGCTTTTGACTTGACGGCCTTGGAAAAATTTATTATTCGTCGTAAATATTCAGTTGATCTAACTTTTCATTTTTCACCTTATCGAGAATGCAACCATTTCACTTTCTATCCAAAACATCATAAAAACTACTACATAATTTTTATGTAGGATGACTGCCCGGTTGAGAGCTGTGTTGTTGTGTTTATTGTTCATTGTGCTTATTGGAACCAGAAAGGCAGTAGTTTTCGCCATAGGTATTTTGCGAAAACAATATCTAAAATCTTTAGCGTTAATAAGTATTATTTTGGTCCGAAATAGGTCAACTGACCCAGGGCAAATTCCGGGGCTGCTTAATTACTGATGCGTCAGGTATCTAGGGCGTAGCTGCCTATATCTCCTAGGTACGGACAAATCTATAGTCCGTTTCATTTAACTTTGCGGTTTTCTTATAAATTTTCCCACAAGAATTAGGCTACAAAAGCGGTTTAAACTTTTGATGCAGTAATACGGCTCAATACTGGCATGCGTCCCCAAGTGACTCGACATACTGCAGAATATCATATCAATTGTATTTAGTTTAAAATACTTTTGTAGTCACTTTAAATTTTTTCAAAAACCTCAAAGCTTAATGAAACAGACTATAGGTCGAGGAGTTTTTAGGTCGTAAGTATTTTGAGGGTCAAGCGGGTGAGTAAAGGCGAATCGCCGTAGCATTCTGACCAGCGCTTAGTGTAGCCAGTTCCTTAAGTAAGTCCCGTAGGTACATATAGTGGGTCTGTTTAGGTAGCTGTACGTGTGTTGGGTATCTCCCCGGGCGGCATGCTGTCCGTTTAGGTATCCGTACATACGTTCAGTTACCCTTCCAGGCCCATTATATTTACACGTTTTACAACTTATAACTGTTCCACCAGACTATGCTACGGTTTAAGTCGCTGCTGCAGCAAATTATCTGAATACAATCATTTATTGTATTTATTCAATTCAAAAGTATCAACGGATCAAGAGCCAAAAGCATATAATGTTCCAAATTTGGCAGTTTGTGTTAAAACGCTTATATAAGATAGAATAATAATAGCATGTCTCGAACAACACGAAACAATAGGGAATAGACGGCAAATGGTCAAATCTCAAGGTGAAACTTGCGCCTTGGCCGAAATCATCGATGCAAACTGCTCGTAGTCGTTGTAACCTAAAAATATGTGAAAAGAATCATAAAAAGAATGTACCATAAAATAAATATAGAAAAATATTCAATAAGTGAGCTAAGCAGAGTAAGAATGTCATGTTTATAAAAACAGCATTTGCGACGTGCATGAGTGTAAACTTATCCAAAACGAATTAAAAATATGCATGCCCATACGTATTTCAAATACCTAAAAATTAAAATTTAAAATTATGTAAACTACGTAGATTTAAAATCATGGAAAAATCATTATGTGGGAATTTTCTTATTCAGTTCTGGTAAACTTCTTCAAGTCTGAGTGCAATTAGCATGCAGGAAATTATCCACACTTTTGCTAGAATTACTTTACTCCGTGTGAAAAATCCACAAATTAGAATAAATTCGGAAGTTTGGACAGAAAAGAAAGATTTTTTATTACCTTCAAGTAAAGATGCGTACGTCTTGATTATTGTTTGATCGTAAAAAGCCCCTGCTATAGCGCCAGCCATGCTTCCGATGCTATCCGTATCGCCGCCTAATGATATAGCATAGGCGACAGTACGTAATACACCATTGTCTATCCCCTGATCAGAAAAAACAACTGTTTAAACATCTTACTAAAGTGTAAACAGCTTACTTCAAATTCTCTCCAATAATTTTCCGATTTATACCTCTTACCTAATTTACACAAACAATAACTTAACTTATTTTAAACAGTTTAATTTAAATTTTCTCTCACAATTTCCAACTAGTTTACACAGAAACAATGCAATGCACTTAATTGTTAATAGTCTTTCAATTTTATTTCACATTTTCCTGTTTATGCTTTTCACCTTGATTACAAAAAAACAATGCACTTGATTGTATAAACACTTTAATTTAAATTTTCATCATACTCACCCTAGTTATACTTTTTACCTATGTTTACATAAAAAATAACGCATTTGATTGTCAACAGTTTAATTCGAATTTTCATTCATAATTTTCGTTTTTTACCTAGTTTACACAGAAATAATACAGTTTGATTTAATTTATTTGAGCCCAGTCAACAGTTGCCTGAAAAACAACCCGACTAAGTTCAAACTCGATCAATATTTCGTTTCTGGAATAGGTTTATCATCAGTTTACATCACTTTCACACTTTTGCCAGAGTTTACACTTGGCTCTGATACTTTCGTATGGAGTCTTTAATAATGAATATCTTTTAGTAGAAAAAGGGAGCTCCAATTAAAATATCAGTCTACTCAATTAAGTGAAGCACATTTCCCATCATTTTAGGCTGACATTTACTGAAAAGCAATCAAAAGCGAAAAAACTGATCTCCGGCAATTTTGAAATAATATTGTAAATACAAAAAGACTTAACTAAATGAATAAATAAATAAATCAGATAAATAAATTATTAGAGGATTGAATAAATTAATCAAAGATCCTTTAATATTCCTTGGTCATTATATTTATTACATTCTTAACACAAATTAAGCATTTAATGCAGAACATATGTGATTAATATTTTAAAAATGTTTCATAAATAAAGAATAAATTTAGGATCAATAAATGAATAAATAAATAACATAGTAAATAAACCTGTAAGTCAGACTGCTCGCCAGTAAGCGCGATTTTTAAGAAAGCGAATATAGCAGCTGGTACGGATCTCAAAGCTACTACGCCGTTACCTGCAGAAATTTACACCAAAAATCGTTTACACTCTACAACTTCAAAAATCGTTTACACTATATAATTCCTGGCAATACAATAGAGCTATACAAAAAACCATTTTAACATTAGAGCGCAAAAATATTATATATTACAGATTATAGAAGGTGCTCTTATTTTTAGTATATTAAAAAAATTAAACTAATCCGTAAAATAATTTTGGGACGTTCAAAGCAGTTTCTTAAGTCATTATGCGCTAACAGCGATTTTTCAATTTTATAAAAAATTAATTACACAGATTTTTAAAAAAAGCGAAAAACATGGAAGAATGTAAAAAAATTGAAGCAATGTATTAAGAAAGGTCGTATAAATTGAATGAAGAATCAACCTGCATAATTAACCCTAAACAATAGATTTATCGCTTTACACCACATCGAAGCGTTGATTTTAATATTAAAAATCTTACTCCGAATACTTTCAAAAATATGATCTAGAAAAAAGTATGAAAAAATTTGAAAAAATGGAAAACGGAGCAAAATGTAGTAAAAAATTAAAAGTAGAAACAACCTACGAAATAAGATTCCTGTAAAAAATAATTAAAAATAGAATCGAAAATGAAAACATCGAACAACATAACACAATAAATTATGAAAATAATAGAATAAATAAAATTGAGTCAAAATCTAAAATACCCCTATAATCAAACATTTTTTTTTATCTCAAATTTTTGGCGGTCGAATCCTTAATTAAAGGACAGACAAATTATACGATCATGTCATCATGTCCAGGCAATCTGAAAGACCCCTATTGATGCGGATAGACAAATCAAGGTGAATTACCAAAATTTGAATTACTCATATGTCTGCATTTCTATCCTGAAAAAATTTCAATTTATTTTTTCATTTTTATTTATTTTTTGTCCAATTGTTTTTGATTTTATCCAGAATCTCAAATCTACGTATGATTTTTATTGTATTTTATTTTATTCATTCCATCTCATTTTATTTTATCTTATTTTATCTTTTTTTATTTATTCTATCCATTTCAATTATATTTATTCAATTTATGAGATTATTTTATTTTATGTATTTTTTTATTTTTCATTTTTATTCTATATTTTATTTGGTTTATTTTCATTTTTATTTTTTTGATTTTTGTTTTTTAAAGCGTAGACATGTGAATTGGAAATATTGAAAATGATATGAATCGTATGTTCAACGATTCAATGGAGCGTTTTAAAACTTTCCACTGATTTTAACAACATTTTAAAACTTTTTAAGCAATCTTTTTTTATTTTGTGACCAAATTTCTGATTTTTCGCAAAACATATGAACGTTTTATGACGAGAATTAAATAAAAATAATTCGAAGTATAAGGAAAGATATGAAAAATTTCATAAAAAATAAAAGGACGACCTCTCATTCCTAAAAATCAAGATCATCCGCGAAATATGCTCCTCAGATCTGTTAGCTAAAATTTATGTTTTTAAGATATTCAACCAGATTAGTGATTTTGATTAATTAATTTTTAAGCAGCACGTCACGCAGGCTTAATATTTACTCAATCGAATATTGTTTCCCGAATTGATTACACTACATAGTGCATTAATTTATAACGGCACCTAGATTAATTAGGAATTTGCTAAGTCCTAAATTTTAGTTTTAAATTATTCAAATTTTTATTTTTATGAATTCGATTAGAAATAACAACTAACACCACATTACTATTCACCTAACCTACCCAGCTTGTTGGCTACAACAAAATTCGATGCTCCGTTATTTAGCAGCGTTTCGAATTGCTGTATGGATTCAATATAAGGATTAATTCCATCTCTTCAACAATAAAAATATGAGTAAAACATTTAAAAAACAGCAAAAGTAAAAATGACAAATAAAACAACTCACAAAAAAGATTCATTTTATCAATGCTGCTGCAGACGATAACAGTGAGTCAATATTATAAAAAAGTAAAGAAAGCAATCATAGAGGGCATTTGTGGACATTTTTTCTGCGTATTTCGGTCATTTTCGGAAGTGTTCTTGTGATTTTTAACCAAAAAATTGGCTAAACCTCTAGCTTGCAATTTGAAACAAGCCAAGTAAAATGGGTTTTTTTTAATTTCTACATGCTTAGACAAAACAAGTCTATACCATGCATTACAGTTTAAATAAGACTAAAATAGACCCGCAATAATAGAAGGAAATCTGTTGAATAGATCAATAGATTTAAATAAGGAACGAAGGGGATGGAGATAAATAATAGTGAGCTAGAGCAGAGTGGGATAATTTCTTTTCTTTACAGACTTTACACTAGATTTCATTTTAAACACGCTATTGTATTTTCCACTATAACGGATTTAGGCTTGCTGTACGCTGTACTTTACATTGTTGGTCAATTCGATATAGGCCCTACATAACAACAGTCGTATTTACACCACACGTCATCTAGCAGAAGAAATCATCGACAACTCATTGCCATAAACGCTCGTATACTTTCAACGCTTATTTTACATAGAGCTTTACTTTAGGGCATCAATAAATCGATTACATGACAGTTAATCGCCAACAATTAATCGCGGACAATTAATCGCCAACAGTTAATCGCAGAACAGTTAATCGTGTACACAATTAATCGTGGGTCTATTTAATCGTAAACAACCAAGCGTCATCAAAAGCATGTCAAAAATGAATACCTGTATAAAAAATATAAAAAGGTGTGTAAAAAGGAAAGTAGTAGATGTGAAAGCTTAGCTTATTATCATACATGCACAGGATAAGGAATTCTGGGGGAGTGAAATTTTAAGGTGCCTTTTTGGACTAAAAATAGTGAGTACGCGAAAAAACATCGTTTTTCGGCGTTTCTTACGATGCTCTATCTTTCTAGAGCATAACACAAGAAAATTTGAAAAAAAAATCAAAAAAGTCGAATAAATTGAACAAAATGTAGTTAAAACATGAGTTTATGGCAGCGAAGCGCCAAAAATTTGACACTTTTGAACAAATATATACAAACACTTAAATAGCACCTTTTCTGCGAATTTTCAGAAAATTTCAGAAAATTTCTGGAAACTTTAAAAAAATCACGAATTGTGGGGGACAGTGTTTTTTTTTTGTACAAGGTCCGTTTGTACATGTACAAAGATGGTCCCCAAAAGTCTTTGTACATTTTGTACATGCAAATTTTTGTGTACTATAATATAGTACAGTAGCGATTTCAGAGCGGTAAAACAGGGTTTTCGATCTTTGGTAGTGTATTTTAGCTAATTTCTGGGTTTCTGACGCCAAAAATTACTAAAAATTATCTGAAAACGGCGCGAAGCGCCGAAAAATGTTGACATTTTTCTATTCTAAATGCAAATTCTGCCATTTTAAAGATATATAGGACAAATAATTTATCAGTTCGGCGCGAAGCGCCGAAAATTTCGGAATTTTACACCTTTTTACAGTTTTTGTCTTCCTAAAAATCTTTGTACATTTTGTACACACAAATTTTGGGTACTATAATATGGTACAGCAGCGATTTTAGTGTGGTAAAAACAGAGTTCTTCGACTCTTCGTAGTGTTTTAGCTAATTTCTGGGTCTCTAAGGGCAAAAATCACTAAGAATCGTCTTAACACGGCGCGAAGCGCCGAAAAATTTGACATTTTTACTTTTGAAATGCAATTTCTGCCATTATAAAGATATATAGAACACACAATTACTCATTTTCGGCGCGAAGCGCCGAAATTTTCTCGAATTTCAGACCTTTTTTGCAATTTTTGTCTTCCCAAAAATCTTTGTACATGTACAAAGACGGTCCCGAAAAGTCTTTGTACATCGGGAAAAATCTTTGCCGAGTACAAAAAAAACCGTGGTGGGGGAGTTGAAAATTTTTCCAGGGAGGGGTGTAACCCCTAAATAAATGGAACAAAATATAGTCAAAACATAAAAATATGGCGCGAAGCGTCGAGAATTTTACACCTTCGAGAAAATTGATTGCTTAAAACGCTTCAAAATCATCACTCCACAGTTGGAAATTTTTCAAGGCGCTACAATTAAAACAAAGTAAAAACGAAATGATGATTGAACAGTATTTGACCGGCCAACAGCTTCCCATTGGAAGGAAAAAATACAGAGATTGTACAGCTCGTATTCAAAGAATCGTGAATAGCTGTGGAGAGCTGGATATTACTGATTATTTGCGTGGCTTGTCACACAGTGAATGCTAGAAGATAGGTCATCACTAATGTACACTCCCAAATCCTTAATAGATCCTTCAGAAACAGCTACATCTTAAAAATCCAGTTTGTAGTTGTTTCTAGGATTTCCCATACCCCGAATACAACGTTGCAGATTTAAGTGTATTAGGCGATTACATGTCCAGGCGATTAATTGTTAACGCGATTAATTGTTCGGCGATTAATTGTCCACGATTAATTGTGCGCGATTAATTGTTGGCGATTAATTGTCTGCATACCAATAAATCACTTCACACATTGAAAGCGCTTCCTTATCAACTACGCATTATGTTAGCCCGCCACTTTTATAAGTTTACATTCAACGAACGCAACGATTTACATTCAGCTCTGCTAACGTCTTAAACTGAATCACTTTGCACTCATATCATCAACTTCACGGTTTACACTTTAGCGTTTTAAATATCTAAACTTTACACTTTACACTTATAAATGTTACAATACGCACAATAAGTAAATCTACTTTTATTTAAAATCGTGTAATGTCACAGTGTACCTGTGCGGCAACATACTGAGTTATAGTATTACACTTTACACAAAATCTATTTTATTCGCGATTTCTCGTAAAATCTGCATAAATAAGCTTACTCTCCATAAATATCAGTGCACTGGAAATTCATAACCTCTAACAACGCGAAAACAAAATTACGTAGCTTCAATGGATTCGAGTCATCGCAGTTTAAGGCCAAATAAACAGCTACGGCTTGTAAAATGGCTCCCATTATGGCGTCCGGATGAGTGTGAGTCAACAGTGACTGTTCTTTTGCTGTCTAATCATGATCAAATTCAGTAAAACAAACAGAAATATACTTTTGCATTACCATTTAAATTCATACGCTGCATACGAGTGTAAAGTATAAAAAATGTAAAGTGTAGAAGGTTGCGTAAAGTGTAAAGCTGCTTTAAATAAAATTATGGAAGGCGTTCTCGGAAGCATGCATCCGTCAGATTTTGCATAATTTTAGACTCTGTCTTATTTTTTTGCATCACTTCGTAGCGACCGATTCTGATATATGTATTCATCATCAACATTTAAATATATTTTTTAATACTAGAAAATATCTAAAAGAACTCGAATAATTATTTATGCGTCTTTTTAATATCGATTAAATTAAACAAATACGACATGTTATTTAATATACATAAAAGTAAAAAAACATTTTATTTATTAAATATATTATTACTTAATTATGAATAAAAAAGTGATGTTGTTTGTTTGTTTGTTTGTGAGGTTCCCATGCAGAAGATAGACAGCATGAGAATTATGAAAATCCGGAAGGGCTCGGAAACAAAAAATTTTTTACTGAACCTGGCATCATAAGTTTTTATCTAACTTGGTTTCCATCCCATTTCCCACTAGTTTTTAATGTACATTGTGTTTTGCATCATTTTAAAGGTCAACCGTAGTGAAAATGACAAAAAATTTTCAGTCCTTTAACGTAATTTTTATTCAAAAAGTGCCACAAATTGACCGATTTCTGTATCTTTTAAGTGTTAAATGTGATATGATGTAGTCAAAATATACTAAAACTGCTTTAAAAATGCGATATTATCACTAAAAAAGGTTATATAGGTTGTTTTGATCATTTTGGTTGTCCAAAAAGCAAAAAAATGTGCACCTTAAATTTTCTGTTTTGGAATTCTAGGATTTTACCCCCTCCCTTACCCGCCAATCCTGACCTTGTGCACCTATGATCATAATATGGATTCAAAAATCTACACTATGTACATTTGAACTTTACAACATAGTCACTCACTGCGCTTGGCTCCAGTAAATTAGTAAGTTTTGCGGATGAGGCTACATCCACACGTGTGCGTGGTGTAGGGAAGGTTGGGGAAGGGAACGGGTATGCACCCTCCGAGAAGGCCGAATGCCCCCTAGAAACCAAAATAACCCACAGAATTCAATTTTTGAAATGTTTTTGCTTTTCACAATTTTTAAATGCCAGTAGATAGTGCTCGATAAGAAACGTAAAAAATGGTGTTTTTTCGCCATACCACCATTTTAAGACCATTCTTTTGACCTTTGGAAAAGCTCGCACCCCTTCCCCCGGAATTTGGTGCTGCCAATCTATGACTAGATCTGATGGCTCGAAATTTCGAGGTAACAGTTACTGGTCATTTTTAAATGAGGCGGGTAAATAAAGTTAATTTGTTTGGCCAGAAAGTAGAAAAGAGGAAGTAAAAATGATCAGAAACGTAAATTTTTGCCAGAAATCCATTAAGGTAGGTACAAAATTTCAAACTGGAGGCGACAGACTTTGGAAAGGGATTCACATCCCCTTTGTGACATGTATGGTCTGTATACCAGCTATATGTATATATAACGCACGTTAAATTCAAGTAGTAAAACTAACTCTGATGAGGTCACCCAGGTCGACGTGATAAAACAGGGCCACCGGGAAGACCCTAATGGCCGCCCCGTTGCCCCGACTGCCCGTTCCCCCGAATTGACATTTGGCCGGACCGTATAAGTCCGAATAATTATTGTCGCGCCACTGTCGAAAAACGATCGGTATCGAGTTACCGTATCCTCGATCGGGTTCAGAAAAATAGGTATCACAAAGCCTGAGCGAAAGATAAAAAAATAAAAACTTTTCTAAAATAAATATAAGAGAGAAAATAAAAAATAAACAAAAAAATCGAATACTAAATAACATTTCAACTATTACATATATTAGATAGAAAATCAAATAAAAGAGTGCAAAGCATGTAGAAGGACAATATAGAGAATATATATAAAATACGAAGAGTACATACCTATGCAATTGAGATAACCATTCTCAAAAACACCAGGCTTACAGTTTAGACAAGTGCAACGCGTCAAATTGGGCGCAGTCGATCAATGTTTTGGCTAAGGATCGGGCCATGGCAGTATCGTCCGTATATTTTATTGGAGTGGAACGGGCTTTGAAAGTGAAAAATATTAAGATCGGATGGATGTGTCATTATGCCAGAAGTTTTTTAGAACGATCGTAGCTGAAAATTTTATTTGACAACATGTTTTGAGCCCACCTCATTATTCGACCCAACCATGAAATGTTACATCTTCCTCTGAAAGCCATAATTTTCCAATTGAAATTCCAATTTTTTCGAAATAAATTAAGCTTTTCGAGTTTCTTTTAATCGTAAAACGGACCTTCCGACGAACTTTGGTCCGAAAATTGCGAATTTAGGGAAGAAAAAAGGCAAATAAATAAAAACTACTTCTAGATAAATGAGTCAGATAGAAAATTATACATGCTGTTGAACACTGAGCTCGAGATGAAAAGAAATTTCGAAAGAAAGCTATACTCCATTACTTCAGGCCTAGAAAGCATAGGTAACAGTCGTTTCCTGGAGCGAAATCGGCAGTTTCATTCGACGAGTATTGGAAATGACCAAAAAATGCACAATTACTCAATAAAATTTAAATAAGTCCAGCAATCGGAACGGATTTGTGTGATTTTCAACAAAAAATCCAGTTCGAAGATATACGATCGAAAGTTCAACACAAAGTTAGCGAATGCTAGGTTCCTGTATGGTATCGCTCCCCAAACTTTTTTCAGGACGGAGATGCAGCTGCTAGCTTTCAGAAAATTTTGCAAACCGAATGGAATCTCCAAACAAATCAGTATTTCGCAATAGTTAAGAGAAAACTAAACAAATCAATATTTTGCAGGAAATATGAGGGATCTGCTCAGCAATTAAGCTTCTTATGCTTTTGCTTGCACGCATAACTATAGCCATAGGTTGACAAGTCTGCAGGCATGTAGCTTGTAGTCGTTGTACTATTCTGGGGGGACCGACACCAATTTTTGAGGGAACTAAGCCCAAAAAAGCCAAAAGTAGCACAAAATAACGTTTGAAAAGTCCTATTTTTCCGATTTTTCTGAATTTGGGGGAGGGTCAGTACCCACTCCCATTACCCCAGAGATACGTGCCTGCCAGTCTAGGAGTACGTCCAGTCAGGAAAAAATAGCCAGCCAGCCTTTATTGAGCTAAAGTCGCCACAAAAACTAATAAGAACGCCAAAATAAATAGTGCCTCAACTGATAGGTTTTGGCCAGGTTTCAAGAACTACTACATGAAAAGTTGTAATTCTTGGTTTCATTTTGGCCTTAATTTAGAGCATTTTTACCAAAACGTTTTCTGTTTTACCTTACGAAGGTCTAGACCAACAATTCCTTCCTGCCTATGTGCCCAGCTGACTACAGCTGCCTAACATTCCTTTTTGAACTATTACTAGACCTCTTTACACTTGCTATCACTTAACACCCGTTGCTCTGTCCGATCTACCGGTGCATCTATTCACTGGAACAGTCAGCAGAGATGCATTATCATGCTTCTACTAGCGTCAGATTCATCTACACGGTTAGGCACGTAGCTGGCCGTCCTATTCTGGGGCGACCAACACCAATTTCGGGGGGGGACTTAGCCCAAAAGGACCAAAAATAACATAAAATAACGTTTAAAGAGTTATATTTTTCCGATTTTTCTGAATTTTTAAGGTTCTGGACTCCCCATTCCTCCCAGAGCTACGTGCCCGTATACGGTAAGCCTGTATCATGGCATAAACAGACAATTTTAATTAGGCAATGTTTATCGAGCACTTAATTCTGATTGTCTCATTAAAACAATATATTCAAGCTTTTTAATGTATTGAATTGCTAAATTAAATAATTAATGCATAATGAAGTCATTAATAATTAGCAGTCAACTCGTAGATTTCCTTTCTCGCAATATGTTTGTTTATTTATCAGTAAGCTAGACAAAAAAACCACGTACAAAGTAATTAGGTAGAAATGTAAATATTTGCTAGATAAAAAAATCGTCTTTAAGAAATATCTCACAAGTCGGAAAATCTTTGACTAGTTGTACAACTTCGCCCGAAAAGTTTTTGGCCGAAACTTCATCCGAGAACAAAAGTCCTTTGAAGCCAGCATCTTCATAAATCGAGCCAATGCAATCGCCGGCCAAGGCTCCAAAAAAGCTATTTTTTACTCGATTAATAGCAGCGGATTTCATTAGTTCAGAAAATCATTGCTAAAATTAGATCACTTTCAGTCATTTATCGATAATTGTGCAAAAGTACATAGCTAACTTCAATAAACCAAATATGTAAATAATTAATTCATTTAATCCGAGTATTAAATTCAACATAAATGGGTCAAGCTAGAAATAATTTCTCGTATGAGTCGCTGAATAAGTTACTAATGACGATGCCCGAAAAACTAACAAATTTGCGATGAAATGTTCAAATTCAGCAAAATATAATGATATATACAAATTTCCGATTTTGTGTTTTGTTCATTTGTTTATTGGTAAAATCAATTTTTCGATTACACTGATACTTTCGGGCGTCATCGGGGTTGCGATAAGGATTGACCCGAAACCTTTGTCCATATCTGGACAGGCGAGGTAATTTGATTCAACCTTGTACAAGCGGAAGCCGGGTCAGCACCACACATGGGCGTGGAAGGTCTGGGGATCTTGACCATAGGTGCACAGCATGGCCGATCTGAGAGGGGGCGGGGGTCAAGCGGCTTAAGAGGGGTCATACATTGAGCTTTTCTTGGCCAAAATGACCTGAAAAACTAATATTAGCGCTAAAATAGCGGTAAACTACGTTATTACAAAGTTTCCGGTCAATTTGAACCACTTTCAAAGAAAATTTTTAATTTTCATTCGTTTTTTGCCTTCATTTTGCGTCATTTTCCCCCAAAAACTATTCCATTTTTCCATTCTGGAGACATTTTTCTTTCATCGGACTCCCCCAGAATTCGGCCGCTGCCCATGTATGGTCAGCACCATAGGTGCACAGCACGGCCGATCAGGGGAAGGAGTCAGAGGGGGCCAAAATTTTAGGGCCAAAATGACCTCAAAAACTGGTATAATTGCTAAAAACGCTATAAACTATGTTATTAACAGTTTCTGATCAATCTTAAGGACTTTTAGAGGAAAGAAAACTTTTACATTTTTAGCCTGAGGGTCGAGACCCCCCGAGACCCCCTCTCCCTCGCGTGCATGCCTGGTCGGCACTGACGTTCCATTGCACCTTAAAATGATCATTTCAATCAGGTATCTCTGATGCTAAAACCGAAATATCATTCAAACGACGCCCGCGAAAGGTTAATCTGGTCATTTTTGAGCGACGAGGTAGTACAACTTGAGTTCATATGTGCACAAGGTAGGTTGGGTAGGACGGGGGGACAAAATGTCAGTAATCCAAACCAGTAAATTTATTGTTCACGATTTTTCCTATTGTTTATCCGACCAGAATGGTCAAAACAGCCTGTAAAACGTCTTTTCGAACTAATATCGCATTTTTAAATAATTTCTAGTCCATTTCGACTGCATTATATCACCTTTGAAAATTTTTGACAGTTTCACTGCTTTCGACACTCAAAGATTGATGCAGAACGTTCCTTCAGTTCCAAATCGCTGGACAGTACGTGTCTGGCTGACCCTTCAGTGAGAGGGATATTACCACCCTCATCCCCCTAATTGCATGTATGCTTGCGCTAAACTGCCAAATTTTTTATTGAAAAGCTACTTTGTCAGCCGGCTTTCAAGCATACAAATTAAAAATTAAAACGATTTAGAATTAACACATACAAATTTATGTAACGATTTTGAGCAACTCGTAAATTAAAAATTTAGGAAGTAAAAAATTGGCTTCATTCTATCTAACTACCAGAAAAGCGTTTTTCTTGTACAAGGTCCGTTTGTACATGTACGATGATCCTAAAAGTCTTTGTACCTTTAGTGCACACAAATTTTTGGGTACTATAATATGGTACAGTAGCGATTTTAGTGCGGTCAAAATAGTTTTTCTGATCGTTGGTAGTGTATTTTAGCCAATTTATGGGTTTCTGAGGGCAAAAACACAAAGAACGGTGTCAAAACAGCGCGAAGCGCCGGAAAATTTGGCATTTTTCCAATCTAAATGCAATTTCTGCCACTTTAAACATATATAGAATACACAATTACTCATATTCGGCGCGTAGCGCCGAAAATTTTTTCGAATTTCAGATTTTTCTTGCAGTTTTTGTCTTCCTAAAATCTTTGTACATGTATAAAGACGGTCCCGAAGAGTCTGTGTACATCGGGAAAAATCCTTGCCGAATACAGAAAAACCGTGTACAAGAACTATACCATGTCCAAATGAATAAGAAAAAATGCTCCAATTATATGGAAAAAGTCGGATGCTTTGAATTACGCATTAGTCACCTACTGAAGACAAAAAAGAAGGTGACTAAAGCCAGTGTTCTTTTGTATTCAGCAAAGATTTTTTCCTGATGTATAAAGACTTTTCAGGACCGTCTTTGTACATGTACAAAGATTTTTAAGAAGACAAAAACTGTAAAAAGGTGTAAAATTCACAAAAATTTTCGGCGCTTCGCGCCAAAAGGAGTAATTGTCTGTCCTATATATCTTTAAAATGGCATAATTTGCATTTAGAATGGAAAAATGTAAAATTTTTCGGTGCTTCGCGCCGTTTTGAGACAATTTTTAGTAGTTTTTAGCCTTAGAAACCCAGAAATTAGCTAAAATACACTACCAAAGGTAGAGAAAACCCGTTTTACCACAATAAAATCGCTACCGTACCATAGTTTAACACACCAAATTTGCATGCACAAAATGCACAAAGACATTTGGGGACCATCTTTGTACATGTACAAACGGACCTTGTACAAACAAAACACTCATTAAAGCCCGGTTTCAATGAAGTGAGCGTGGCTTAAAATACGAGACAGGTTTAAACCATATCTGTTATGTTTTAGAGCCCTTCATTAGTGTCCAGTAATTGTTCAATTACAGAACACTAAAGAAGACAGATTAAAACATAAAAGTTGAGGCTCAAGCCAGGCTGAAGCCTGGCTGATACTTTAGTGAAACATATAAAACACGCTAAACGTTAAGCGAGGCTTAAATCTGCATACTGAAAGCGGACTCGGGTAAAACTTGCCTCTGCATACGAAAGTCGTAAGAATCAGCTAAAATATAATTCATTTGAGAAACGCAAAAAATTGATGTATGGCTGCACACAACTTGAAAATATAAATTTAATGAACAGTTTATTCCGATATGGCAAAATGAGCGACAAAGACGAGCCCGTATCCAGGGTTCTGTTTCGGGCGGAAGGAGGGGGGTAGGGGTAAATGGCCAAAATTATTCAAAAACATAATAGGGGACCACAGGATAAATTAAAAAAGACGTTTTACGACAACTAGAGCAGTACATTTTGTAAATTTTGCTACCCAGATGCATTAAATATGATGAACATTCAATGGACATCCTCTTGAACAAATCTCACTTTCTGCACGAGACCTTAGCAAAAGAGAAGACATAGATACAAAATACGCTTTAGGTTGCATACAGACTAAAAATGAAGGGTTTAAACCGCGCGCTTGGGACCAAATAGACTTTAATTATACTTGTGGAATTTGGCGCGAAGCATCGCGAAGCGCCGAAAATTTTTCACGATTTTTAGCTAAAAAAGCAAAGGGGAAGGGAGAAAGGAAAAATAGTTCTCATGTTTCATTTCGGGGGAGGGGTAGGCACGTGCCTTCTATCTCCCTCCTGGATGGGCCTCGACACGGACTAAGTACCTAGCGTACACAGGATCATTTCAATTTAAAATAGTGACAACTAGTTGAGCTGCCCGGCGTTGCCCGGGCTGAACTTAAGCCTGATAGCTATATGGAATTGATATGTCTCATGTATTTTTTATTTTCAAGACTTTTGATGTTTTTGGGATATTTCTAAAAAAATTGTTGGTATAAACAATATTTTATTTTTTGGATTTTTTTAAAATGTCTTTTGTCAACCATTTTTTTAATCAAACCCATATTTTTGACGTTATTGAATGGTTTTGAAAATTGTTTAGCCATAATCATATTTTGATGTTCTGGGATGTTCTGGGAATTTTTTTAATAAAACCCATATTTTTGATGTTTTGGGATGTTTTAGAAAATTTTATTCGTCAAATCATATTTTTGATGTTTTAGGATGTTTTGGAAAATTTTTCTAATCAAAACCCATATTTTTGATGTTTTGGAAAATTTTTTCGTCAAACCATATTTTTGATGTTTTATGATATTTTGGAAACTTTTTTTGGTAAAACCATATTTTTGATGTTTTAAAAATTTTTTGTTTGTTGTAGCAAAGGGTGTCATATAGCACGTGATATCTCATATCACTCATATGTTATAGCTGATGGTATCTCCTATCTTATATCACTGCATGTTATGGCACAGACAGGGTATCTATATCACACCTATCTTATAGCATTGCCTATCTCGTAGCACAGGGTATCTTATATCCCATACTATCTTATAACATTGCCTATCTTGAAGCTCGGGGTATCTTATATCAATTCCTATCTTATAGCATTGCCTATCTTGTAGCACGGGGTATCTTTTATAACGTTCTATCTTATAGCCATTGCCTATCTTGAAGCACGGGGTATCTTATATCACGTCCTATCTTATAGTATTGCCTATCCTGTAGCACAGGGTATCTTATATCACGTCCTATCTTATAGCATTGCCTATCTTGTTGCACATAGTATCTCATACCATGCCTATCTTATAAAATTGCCTATGTTATAGCATTATTTGGTTAAACCCGTATTTTGATGTTTCACAGTGCCTGGCAGGGGTATCCCTATACAAACAGTATAAACTGAGTTTTGAAAAAAATAGCAAAAAATTGGTCATCTCCCGAAATCGTGGAGGCTTATAGCACAGGGGCCAAACCCCACTCCCTCCCTGCCCAGGGCCAATGGGTGCGTTTGTCAAAATTTCAAAATCGCTACTACACCCCCAGCCGGTAGACTGAGCCCGGGCCAAAACGTCGGCCCACCAAGTGTTATGGGGCCGGAGCCAACCCCGTACATACAAACAAACTTTCACAAATATTTAGTTGATAAAACAGGACGAGATTGAGAAAGGGAATATCATATGCAATTAAGCCCGGCAGAGGAACGAAATTAGAACGGAACACCTTTTTTAAAATAATTTACGGCAAAAGCTATGGAGAAGGGACAGACATCAGGTACAAGCAAAGTCATATGTTACATCTTCAAAATATAAATTCTCTGCGTTACCGCTAAGTTAACAGCGAGAGACCAGAATTTTTACTTCTTGAAATACATAAATTAGAAATTTCACGAAATTCGACCGAGGCAAGTAGCTGAGGGTGGAAAGGCAATCTTCTAAATTCTGGAACTACATACGAATATTTTTATAAAAATCTTTCAGGGAAAACATTGAAAATTCCTAAAGCGCGATTGACACACTGCTAGAAAAGTTACTTGCAAACTTTCGAGCAAACAAGCCCAAAATTATCACATGCTTCACCCGATTAATTTTGTTTTTGTAGGCATCGTCTTCAGTTTGAATAAAACATAGTAAATACATCAGAATTCTCTGGCGCTTCGGACAAAATTATTTACTTCCTGCGTGCATTTCTTCACAATGCACTAGAATCGAGTGCAACATTTTTAGCAGTCCTACTTAAATTGAATACTGATAAATCATATGCGTGACTATTCCAAACGACACATTTTTTACATAATAGGACAAAATTTTTTTAAACTTGTTCATCTCCATCGAGTAGAGTTAGACGAGAAACGCTTAAAAATACCATTATTTTTGTCTGATTACATACTTAAGTGCCGAAATACCCGACTTAGCCATTTTCGTCCCCAAAATTCAAAAGATAGGGTCGCAGTGCTTGTTATTTTAAATGAGGACAGCACTTTGCCGATATTCAGAATGAGGGAATAATCAATTTTCTGTAAGTACGACAACCAGAATAAAACGGTCAGTTAACATCCTGAAAGGGCCTTTACACTTTACTATACGGGATTTCCAGTCTCAAAATATCAGTTGTGCAGTTTCCGTAGATATACATTTTCTTCTATCGTTAAAACAAAGACTTTCATCACACGTGCACTTACGTATCTAATGACTTCGATTTCGGAAATTTATTCACTTGGACATTTCTATTGGGCGAGCAAAGGTAGGCACGTAGCAGGCCGTCCTATTTTGGGGGGGAGGGGACCAACACCAATTTTTGGGGGGACTAAGCCCAAAAATAGCACAAAACAATGTTAAAAGGTCCCACTTTTCCGATTTTTCAGAATTATTGCGGGGTTCCGACCGAACCCCTCCCCCATCCCCAGAGAAACGTGCCTGGGCAAAGGCCCTCTATTTTTGGCCAAAAATGGCAGGCAAAACCGCATCTAAAGCACACGTTTTGGAGGGGATAAAAATCTCGCTGGAGACAATCAACTCTGAATGGGGGAAGCGGATCCTCCGAACAATCTCTCCATAAAGTGAATATACACGGGCTACTTGCCAAATTACTGATCAGATTTAAACTTGAAACAGTGTTGAAGTGGACATTTCTGGTATTATGCACTTAGTCAATTGACTTATTTCTAAAAGCGAAATAACATCATTTTCGAATAGAAATTCACCAAAACATTGAACATAGTACATAGAGGCAGCGCATCGAAATCAAGGAAATGTCTGGCTACAGACACAATCTGCCAAGCAGCGTATGGAAATCAGATTTCTCCCATACAGACTAAAAATACACGTGAACCAGATGAAATAGTCAATGTGCAGTAAGTGATACAGCGACTAACGCAAAATGACTTTTATTCGATAAAATGGGTCCACATTATATATATTTAATTCGAACAAACATCAAATGAAACAAACGAATTTGTAGCTCTCCATTATTAACAATAAAAACGACAATACGACGGGTTAATCATCATCGGCGTCATCATCGCTATATCGCTCTTTCTTCTTCTTCTTTCTACTCGAAGTCCGCTCTTTGCGATCCGATTTTTCCTTTTTCTTCGTCTTTTCCGGCGAATCGCCGTCATCCAACACCTCTTCCTTGATCTTACTGTAATACGGATACAATTTGAAATAATTAAATGGCAAATACATTAGTGCAACTGCTTTAACACAGCCTGAAATAGCAAGCTCGACCGCTTTTACCACTCAATACGGTATGTCATAGCGAACTTATAAATTCGTTACTGTAAACCTCTATAATACAGAGGCGAAACCGTAAGCTGATAAATTTATTAGTGTAAACTAATCAAATGCAGTACCAAAATGCGATGTACTTAGTTAAAGTAAACCGTGTAAACTGCCCAACACAGCATAAAACAGAAGGCTGGTAAATTCATTAGTGTAAACTGCTCTAACGCCATATCTAGTAAATTCAAACGTGTAAACTGCTCAATACACTATGAAGGAATTTCGATATGGTAGCTTTAATCTTTAACTTTGCTCTTTAACAGTATGAAATAGGTAAATGGCCAATTACACTAATATCGTGTGAAAATATGTAGGAATCAGATAAATTCAGCAGTGTAAACTGTTCAAATACTCGTACTGTAATAAAGAGCAGACTGTGATTCAAAAGTAAAAGTGTAACGTGCCCTGCTGATTATGTATTCATATAATACGAAAGATTATGACATGATATGAAAGTCTGTTTTCCTAATATTTTGATATACATAGCATCTGTTTATTTAACATTTTTCCACAATTTATTCATTAAAATTTATTTTCCGAATCTTCTTATGTCATTTTTGTTTCCGTTTTTATTTTATTCCGTTTTATTTTTTATCTGATTAATTTTCTTAATACGAAAGGTTGTTTCGAGCGTTAAAATTAAAAAGCATGCCGTATATATAATAATAGAATAATATAGCAAATTGAGCACCTTACACTAAATCAAAGTTAAAAGTTCTACAGAAGCCTTTGGGCGAGGTGAAATATTTCACAGGAAAAAGAGTACGAAAAATTTACAGAATTGAATTAAACTTTAAATTAGATCTATTAAAACCTGCCAAGCGTATCACAATGTATGTATGTATGAAGAGCTTTAGCTATAGGTGGGCAGCACCAAAATTCTGCGGGGGGGGGGTGAAAAAATTTTCAAAGGTCCAAAATTGGCCTTAAAAGTGGTTGTACGGCGAAAAACACCATTTTTCGACGTTTCTCATCGAGCACTATCCAACGGCATCAAAAAATCGCTAAAAAGGCAAAAAAAATTTTCAAAAGTTGAATTCTGGGGAGGGGGCTATTTTGATTTCTGGGGTATTGCATGATTTCTGCAGGGGTATTTCAACTTCTGGGGTGTGCATACCACCCCAACCCCCACGTATCATGTAGAGGCTTTAACCCGCTTTTCACACATTATTTGCATCAAATCACGTATACATTCTTTCAAAATTCGATTTATCTTTATTCATTTAGAAATTTAGACAAATTTTGCCAAAAAAACAAAGAATGTCTATCGCACAAAATAAGAAATGTTTGTTGAACGCTTTAGTTTTTATTTTTTATTTTCCAAAATGTTTCCCTTAAGTTTTTAAATCATTTATATTTAATTTCTATTGTTCTAGTAAACATATTTAATTTTCCATTTGTGTTCAATTTTTTTATTCATTTTTCATCTTTAAATAATTTATTGAAGTTATTTTTCAAAAGTCTAGAATTTTCCCCTTAAATTAATATGCATCGCTTCTACAGATAAAATTCATGACAAAATAAAAGAATTGATTTCTTCGTTAAATTCTCAGGAAATATCTGAAATTTTTCAACTGAAACGCAAAAAACGCCAATTTCATGACCAGATGAGGCTGAGAAAAAGTCAAAACTTTTTACAACAATCTGTTTTGAATAAATCTTAGGAAAAAAGGTAATTTTCATTAAAAGCCTGTATGAAGAAATTCGCCGTTTTCATTAAAATCGGAAAAACGAATAAATGTCGATTCAAATAACGAATTGCTGCTCACAAGAAGTAGGAAAGCAATAATCTCAATTACAACTATGTATATATACAAAAATTAAATTCTTGACAAAAATTGCAAAAAAACTGTTATTTCAACTCAATTTTCAATCCAAGATTAAATAAATAGAAGCGTTTTCTTAATAAACCGTCAAAACAGCCTACTTTGATTCAATAAAAGGTGCTCAATGTGCTATATTATTCTATTTACGTCATGCTTTTAATTTTAAAGCTTCGAAAACAACCTTTCATATTAAGAAAATTAATAAGATAAGAAATAAACGGAATAAAATAAAACGGAAACAAACATGACATGAGAAGATTCGGAAAACAATTTTAATGAATAAATTGTGGAAAAATGTTATATAAACAGATGTAACATGTAAGTGCTCGCCATGAAACTTGACGCACCATCATTGTCAGATCAATCTATATAGTGTCGCGAGCCGCGTTTAGTCCATTATTTTCTATTCACTTGTTCTTTTATTACAATATATTATCCTGTATCATGCCGCTAATGCGGCGACGCAGACAGAGCATTTTGACTATTAATAGCGTATACAATAAGGAAGCGCGCACGTGAATGACGTTGGAACATGTGCGCTCCCAACGGCATTCACGTGCGCGTTTTCTATTTGTTGGCGCTATTAATAGCTTAATGCGTCTCCGCATTAGCAGCATGATACAGGATAATATACTGGAATATAAAAACAAGTTGATAGAGAAAAAGGACAAATGCAGCGCTCGCGATGCATTGCGTAACATTAATCTGACAGTGATGGTGCGTCAACTTTCATGGCCAGCACTGTATATCAAAATATTAGGGAAAACAGACTTTCATATCATGTCATTATTTATAATTACTCACGCACTTGCATTCATTTGAATGAGTAAATTTATTTATTTGAAGGAGCAAATTTTTGATTATATAAATGCAAAAAGATCGAAAATGATCAAAAAGTTTTAAATAGTTGAATCTCAATTTGAAGAAAGTTTCGATTTGCAGTTCAATGAAAAGAACACAATCATATACGTACATGCTAGGGTTCGAAATTTCGTGAGTGGGTAGTGAGTTGACCGGTTTTAGGGAGTGGCCGAATGACTGTCTAGTTTTGGCCAAATGCGACAAAAAACACGTGAAATTGGACAAAAATTGATTTATTGACCAGTATGGGTTATCTAAAATCTCGGCTTTAAAATCATATAATTAAAAATCAAATCCTAAATAATTTCAAAACATTGAAATTCCGAAATCCAACGGGAGTGGGTTCCCATCACACCTGGGCTTGGGGGCGGGAGGGGGTTTGAGGCGTATGCACTCCCGCAAGAAACCAAAATACAATCCAGAATTCGATTTTTGTTTTTTTTCGCAATTTTTTGATGTCAATGGATAGTGTTTGATGAGAAACATTAAAAATTGTGTTTTTCCGCCATACCACCATTTTTAAGGCCATTTTTCGACCTTTGAAAAATCTTGCTTCCCCCCAACTTTGGTGCCGCCCAGCTATGGTCCCCATCCCCTGCAATGTGTGTATGCAAATTATTGAGACATATGTACTTGGAGAATATAGATAGTAATTCGAAAATTCAGAAAAATTTAAATTACTAGAATAAGGTTCCAAGACAGGACCAAGCATCGGAAAGAGGGATTTTAGAAAATCCAGCACTGTTTGCTCTACATAAATACATGTCCGGAGCCAAAACAGTTTCATTAATCCAACACTACAATTTAAGAGCCTTTCCCAATATGGTTTACAACCAAAGTCACCAATTTAAACTCACACGCTGAGTAGCTTTAAAACGTTTTATTAGATAACCTTGCAAGACCTTGTATACAAAAACAGGATTTTTCATCCGGCTGCAATCTACAGTGTTCGCTATGAAAGTTGACGCACCATTATTGTAGGATTAATGTTAGATAGTGCGTCGCGAGCGCCGCGTTTTTTCCATTATTCCGTATCAGCTTGTTTTTTTATTATAGGATAAATATTCTCTAACATGCCGTTGATGCAGCAACGCAGACGGAGCAATTTAGCTATGAATAGCATCAAGAAAACGAAGCGCGCACGTGAATGGCTTTGAACGCGCACGTGAATGTCGCTGGATCCAATGCCGTTCACGTGCGCTTTCAGAGCCATTCACGTGCGCGCTTTGTTTTCTTGATGCTATTAATAGCTAAATTGCTCGGTCTGCGTCGCCGCATTAACGGCATGTTAGAGAATAATATCCGATAATAAAAAAACAAAAGACAAAGCGCGGCACTCGCTACGCATCATCTAACATAAATCTTACAATAATGGTGCGTCAACTTTAATGGCGAGCACTAAAGGTCGCTTTACACTTGCGATCCATCGTCACAACTACTTCACAACTTGGCATTTTTTACTGCTCCCTATCTACATTACACTACAACTATGCTCTTTCCATAAAACATACTTCATAGCTTTACTATTTCCGCATTTTCATCACTTATCAACGGTTTGTGATTTGCAATGTCACTGTGCTACATGCATTCTACTTTACCCTCAAAACTACAGTACCACTTTACAGGCTCATTATTTCGAAACCTTAAGCCTACTTTGCTACTTTACAATGTCAGAAATACTTTCATACTTTACAATTTACAACTACACATCTTACAACTTTACAACTTTAAACCTGGGTAGGTACTTTACTGCATCACAACTCTACAATCACATACTTTACATACTTTACGCCTATTCTGCAACTCCACAATTTTACTGTAATGCTTTACAACTTTACATGTACTTTACACTTTAAAAACTTTATCACATTCCTTTCATTTCTTTCATCTTCACTTGAAGAGTATACTTACTGTCGTCGCGGTTTGTCGTCATCGTCGTCGTCGCCGCCGCTGCGACGTCGATGCTTGCTGCTGCGTTCGCGATGTTCGCTTCGATCGCGCGAGCTCTTCCGACGCGACGACGCGCCGCGTCGCTCTTTCGATCGCGAGCGCGACCGATGGCGTCGCGAAGAACGCGCGCGAGACGATCTACCATAACCGGCGTTCGACGACGGCGCGACGCTGCCGCCGACGCGCGCGCTCGGCGCTCGCTTGTGCCGATCGTAGCGATCGCGACGCGACGATTCGTCGTCGCTAAATAAATTTGTGTTATTATGTAAATGTCGAAGAATTCTCAAAAAAATTTCAGTGTTCGTGGCACGTCCGTTTATGATTGAATGCTAGAGGAGTGTAAAGTAATGAAAAAAATAATATGTAATTGAGTGAATGCAAATTAAAAATAACTAGGAATATTGAAATTTAAAATAAATTAAAATAATAAAATATGAATGAAAAATAATAAATAGAAGAAACAAGTTTGAGTGAGAGTGTAAAGTAAAAAGAATAAGAGTTTAAAGCGATTGAGCGTAAACTGACGCTAAATATTTACCTGCTTTTGTCGGAATACGACGCCGGACTTCGGGGTTCGTCGCGTGACGGGGCGCCGCTGAAACCGACGTACGCTTCTCTGCGCAGTGTAAACTAACTATACGTCACCGGCACGCAGTGTAAAGCACAAACATAAAAACGATAGCATATTTACTACAAAGTGTAAAGTGGAGTGTAAAGCGTAAGGTTTAAAGTTTAGGCGCAGCTTAAAATTAAATTATTTTTATGATTTTTCGAAGACGATAAAAATTACGTTTCGCAACTAACACAATTAAAATTGAGAGTGAACATAATCGATATCTAGCTAAGTTGATGTGAGAACATTTAATTTTAAAAAATTGATATTTTAAGCCGTGATCCAGGATTTTCTGATAGCGGCGGAACCCAAAATGTTCCTTAAAATATCAAACATTGTCCGAAGATTCGTATACTACGTCTTAAAGATTACCCAGTTTTTTCGTTGTCATTTTCGATAGGCAGAATTAATTTCTAAATGAAAAAACGTAAAAAAAATTTGAAATTCCACAGTTTTCTACAGATAAATTCGCAAAATTAATGCAGAAATCGACAAAAATCGCACAAAAGACACTCGGGAAATCGTTGTAAGAGCTACAAAATGTTCGTTCTGTATAAAAAACTACTCTTCTGACCTGAATTTAAGTTTTTTACAGAATCAAGAGTCAGTAAATGCCATTAACGAGTACTATTCCGGCGCGAAGCGCTGGAAAAATTCGAAAAAACCATAATAAAAATGGTTAAAAATCGTTAAAACAGACGTCGATTCTTCATTGCACCCAAATATTTTTTGACGACAGGGTGTGCGAGGGGGTGCCCCACGCCTCCCTCCAAATCGGCCAGTAGTTTCAAATCGGGTAAAATTATTCGATTGAAATAATCAATAATTCAATAACCTGTTAAATTGTGGCAATCGAGGGCCGGTCGGAGGCGGAAAGCCGAACGGCGGCGGGAACCGCAGAGCGACGCCGGGAGGCGGGGGCAACGCGCCCGGCGGGAAGAGCGGCGGCGGCAAGTCTGATTAAAAATAGGAAAAAATAAATAAAATTAATGAAAATAATAATATTAACTACAAAATTAATATTAAAAATAAGTAAAAACATCAAATAAATAAATATTGCACTGTGCCCCTTCAAAACCCCCCCCCCGAGAATGCGTATGAAGAGTTTTCCAGAAAAATGCATTAATGAGGTAAGCTGACTGCGCTTTAAAGTAGTTTTGAGCCCATTTTGACCGAATTCATGGTTTTTATGGATAAAAATATAAAAAAGCGTAAAAAATTTCAACTTTCTAGATCATTTGACTAAACAGAAATATATATATGAGAGGTCCCAAAAAAGTTTTAGCATGATCGCAATTATCATCCCAAAACTTATGTACAGTGCTAGCCAAGAAACATGACGCACTATAATCGTCAGATTTATATTAGATGATGCGTCGCGAGCGCCACGTTTCGTCTATAATGCGCTATTATCTCTTTTTTATTATTATAGGATATTTATCTGTATCATGCCGTTGATCTGGCGATGCGGACGGCGCAATTCAACTATTAATAGCGCCAAGAAGGAGGAAGCGCGCACGTGAATGCTGGAAGCGCGCACGTGAATTCCGTTCTATATTCAGGCGAGCCTACATTAAAATCAATATTTAGCTATTAATAGCGCCAACAAGAAGGAAGCGCGCACGTGAAAGCCGGAAGCGCGCACGTCATTCACGTGGGCGCTTCCTTCTTGTTGGCGCTATTAACAGCTAAATTGCGCCGTCCGCATCGCTAGATTAACGGCATGATACAGATAAATATCCTATAATAATAAAAAAGAGATGATAGCGCATTATAGACGAAACTCGGCGCTCGCTACACATCATCTAATATAAATCTGACGATTATAGTGCGTCATGTTTCATGGCAAGCACTGTAGAAAATGTGCGATAGCTCAAAATCGCACGTAAAAGTGGGTCAGCTCTCGGACCCTGTGTAAGAGAAGGGGGTTCATTAGTAATGGGCAACGAGTAAATTTTGAGGGTCTGACGATAGGGCTTAGACGCCGAAAACAACCCAGGAACTTTAATCATGGATTCCAGGGCAATCTGCGGGAGATATTTCGGATACTAGGGGTCTAAACTCCCACCACCCCACCACCGATTTCAGACCTCTTTCGTCAACATGTACCCTTCACCCGCCCCGCAACTACTACAGTACTCGCCTGCAAATTTGCATGATTAATCAAATGAGAAGTTTGCTAAGGCCGCGATTTAGCAAAGCTTAGCAAATGTAACACTAGCAAACGCTATGCGGACCTCAACAAAGATTAAGCAGACCGAAGCAAACTGCAATAAAGTGTATGCGGACCTCAGCAAAGCTAAAGCAGACTATAGCGGACTGCAATAAAGTATAAGGACCTCAGCAAAGCTTTAAGCGGACTGCAGCGGACCACAATAAAGTGTATGTGGACTGTAATAAAACGCATGCGGACTGCAGTCAAGCTCAACAAACTTATTAACAATGTACTGTAATCGCGTTTTTTTCAGGCCAATTGTCGCCTAAGAAAAATCAATAAATACGGAATGAATCAAGTGGACCAGGAATGCTCAAGCAAAAGTAAGGCGTCTTGTATTAATTCGTGGTTCAGTAAAGAACTTCGAAGAAGACAACCCTTTTATAGTACTTTGATAGTGACTATAATTAATGCATGCACCTACATGATTTATGCTCATCTTTATTGGCGATAGCATAACCTTGCACTCATCTGTTTAGCGACCCAAAGACGTTTTTCTATATGCACCTTCAAAACGTTCTTGCTAGAAAAAGATCTACGAGTTGACTTGTTTTTAAATAAAATAATTTGGAAATCCAGAAAGGTCTTTAATTGCAAGAAATGGAATAAGGCAAAGCTTTTTTGCAAGCATAAATCGATAAAATCGAAGCTCACGCTTATGCTTAAATCGAGGATTTTTAATCTGAAATTTAATTTTTTTATTTTCAACCAAACTGTACAGGTATAAATAAAGCATCACAATTGCGATTTAAATCCTAAAATCAGTTGAGTGATATTTTTTCAATTTATAACTCTGGTTGAATGAAGAAGCTCTTTTCCGACATTTAGTCTTAGCTTAATTTTATGATCCCTCGAAAAATGTTTTAAGTCCGAGAAATTTTGAAATTTTGCAAAAATTTTAATTTTAAAATATTGTTTTTGTACGTTTATTATATTATCAAAAATGTAATAACTCTAAAATTCATATTAAAATTTTAATTTTAGACGCGTAAAATTTGAAAAAACATTGTTTTTAAAAGCTAACTTAAGTAATTGGTTCATTAGTGTTAAGTCTGGACTTCTGGAATCAAATTAAAATCAATTTTTAAAAGTGGTTGGAATTATAAATTCTAGATCGCAATCGCGTTTTGAAGCTCTTGCATCTGATTGAAAATGTTTAGACGTGAATGTCCATATTAATTTTATTTTTTCGTTATGTGTGGCGACCACCATAAGTGGGCGCCACTAAAGTTTTGGGATGGGCGAGGGGTGCAAGATTTTTTCAAAGGTAAAAAAATGGCCTTAAAAATGGTGGTATAGCGAAAAAACGCAATTTTTCAACGTTTCTCATTGAGCACTATCCATTGGCATCAAAAACTTGTCAAAAAGACAAAAAAAAATTTGAAAAATTGAATTCGGGGGAGGTATTTTGGTTTCTTGGGGGTGCATACCCCAAACCCCCTCCACGCCCAGGTATGGGCGGCATCAAAGTCCTGGGGGGTGCAAGATTTTTCAAAGGCCAAAAAATCTGGGGGTGCACGTTATGGCGAAAAAAACATTATTTTTTAACGTTTCTCATCAAGCACTATCCATTGGCATCACAAAATAGCGAGAACAAAAAAAATTTCAAAAATTGAATTTTGGAAGGTGTTTTGGTTTTTGGGGAGTGCATACCCCTTCCCTACCCCCACGTCCAGGTATGGTGCTATGGCGAAAAAAACACGTTTCTCATCGAGCACTATCCATTGGCCACAAAAAAATTGCGGAAAAAGAGAAAAAAATTTCAAAAATTAAATTCTGGGGTAGGGGGGTATTTTGGTTTCTGGGGGATGCATACGCATACCTCCTTGGGATGCATATGCATACCCCGCGAACTCCCCACGACCAGGTATGGTATCATCTCGTTCGCTAGTATTACACTATATAGCAAATCATGAATGTGCGCTTGAGTTGATTTATGAGTTGAATCAAACAATGGTGAGTAGAAAAGACTCACATCACTATAGGGGTCATTGGACATGTCGTCGTGGCATGTGTAGGTAATACTTATTTAAGGCAAGATGCTATACTGATGGTCAAACGGACATAACACACAGTCCGTCCGACTTGTGCGCAGGTTAAAATTTTCATATGAAAGGCAAGAACCGCACCACCCAAACTAACTAACGGGCATTTGTATTCGTAGTCAAGCCAATTAGCCGATGTTCTCATTCATTTAATGCATCCATGTCGACGATAATGTGTTTAATTGAACAATTTTTACTAATTGATAAGACTCTGAAAATCATAAAGCAAACCATTAAACGTTCAAAACAAATGTTAAAACAGTGAAAATGATTTCTTAATTGAATTTGATTGTAAAAAAAATCAACATAATTATTCTGTAAAGACTGAAGACATATTTGTTCTAAAGTTGTCTTTAAATTAAGGACATTTGTCAAAAAACCGGAAATCAAGCACCTACGTATATCGAAAAATTTTCAGCCTACACTTTCTTGAGTGCCGACTTTCTTTTATTTCAATTTAACTCGCCTGGTTCATGAGACAAATGAAATAAAAATTTGAATTTTCCATCTTGTTTTTAATTATCTCGCATATTGTACACCCATCCTTTTTCTATTTCAGTCAATTAATTAAAATTGGCTACCTAAGTAAAGTTTCCTAATCTCATTCCAGAACTCCGTTTTGTAGACTATACCTTCAGGCCCTGCCGCCATACTTTGTTATCAGGAAGAAAAACAGATTTTTCCTCCACTCAGGATGAAACAATTTATACATTATTATGGGCCTGCCTGCACGGAGTGCATACATATACATAGTACGAGTAACGCACTCGCGCACGGAGTGCGTACATATACTCGTACATATGTATGTAAGTAGGTTTGTGATGTTGACCTCGTCCTCAAATACCTGGACAACAGTAGGATAGATTTCTGTCATCGCAGCCAACTTCAACCTCATTATTAGGCACGAACGACTTTAAGCACTGGGAATGATATATAGCATAATGTGCGCTCCCTACATGCTGCTGTTAGTATCGTATACATACAGTAAAATGCCGAATTACATATAACTTCAAGTGCAAAAAAAGCTGTGCTCATTAATTATCTATAAATCGCATGTCAGCTTCGTAAACCATGTAGGTACCTAGTCTGTTTCACTAACTTTGTGTATAAATTCTAATAATTTTAATTGACACCAAGCCGAGGGTCACGATAATTATATATCAGATCAGATCAATGCTATAATCGCAATCTGCCAGCTTATTGCCGAAAATAGTTTTAAAATTTATGATCGAACTTGCGCAAAACTGACTATACCTACACAGTTGTTTTCATCTTCATTTAAAAAATTGTTACTATTTTAAAAGGCATTTAAAATTAAAATTTCAATACAAATTAAAGTCATTACATTTTTAAAAATATAATATACCGTGCAAAAACAATTTTTAAATTTAAAATTGTCGTAAAATTTTAAAATTGAAGTTTTCAAACTTAGAACATTTTTTGAGGGATCATAAGATTGACCTAGGACTAAATGTCAGAAAAGAGCTCCTTCATTCGAACCAGAGTTATAAATTGAAAAAATATTGCTCAACTGATTTTAGGATTTAAATCGCAATTGTGATGCTTTATTTATACCTGTACAGTTTGGTTGAAAATAAAAAAATTAAATTTCAGATTAAAAATTCTCGATTTAAGCATAAGCGTGAGCTTTGATTTTATCGATTTATGCTTGCAAAAAAGCTTTGCCTTATTCCATTTCTTGCAATTAAAGACCTTTCTGGATTTCCAAATTATTTTATTTAAAAACAAGTCAACTCGTAGATCTTTTTCTAGCGAGAACGTTTTGAAGGTGCATATAGAAAAACGTCTTTGGGTCGCTAAACAGATGAGTGCAAGGTCATGCTATCGCCAATAAAGATGAGCATAAATCATGTAGGTGCATGCATTAATTATAGTCACTATCAAAGTTCTATAAAAGGTTTGTCTTCTTCGAAGTTCTTCACTGAAGCATGAATTAATACAAGACGCCTTACTTTTGCTTGAGCATTCCTGGTCCACTTGATTCATTCCGTATTTATTGATTTTTCTTAGGCGACAATTGGCCTGAAAAAACGCGATTACAGTACATTGTTAATAAGTTTGTTGAGCTTGACTGCAGTCCGCATGCGTTTTATTACAGTCCACATACACTTTATTGTGGTCCGCTGCAGTCCGCTTAAAGCTTTGCTGAGGTCCTTATACTTTATTGCAGCCCGCTATAGTCCGTTTTAGCTTTGCTGAGGTCCGCATACACTTTATTGCAGTTTGCTTCAGTCTGCTTAATCTTTGTTGAGGTCCGCATAGCGTTTGCTAGTGTTACATTTGCTAAGCTTTGCTAAATCGCGGCCTTAGCAAACTTCTCATTTGATTAATCATGCAAATTTGCAGGCGAGTACTGTATATACATAAGTAGCCAGAAATTTAACAGCTCAAAATTTTTGAGGAGTAGTGGTAGGCAATTTTTAAGGGAGTGGGGTGAATGACTATCTGAGTTTCGCCTAAAATGGCAAAAAAGCACCAAAAAACGGCCAAAAATTGCAGGCGTTTGTTAAAAAAATCGGGCGATCAAAAATTTACGACTTTGGCGGGAAAGGTGGGGAACGGTCGACTTGGAGTAGGGGATTTCCGCAGGCACTTAGCTGACTGTCCTACTTTTGAGGGGACCAACACCAATTTTGGAGGGGGACTATGTAAGCCCAAAAAGGCAAAAATAGCACAGAATAACGTTTAAAAAGTCATATTTTTCCGATTTTTCCGAATTTCGGGGGGGGTCCAGACCCTCACCCGCATTCCCCCAGAGATACGTGCCTGAATCGCCGTACGTCAATAAGAAGACGGGAACCCCCACCCAGAGTCTACGTCCCCAATTCCCAGAGAGCCATAAAATTTTGAACCCCCTCCAGTGATCGGACCGAGGGTACTTTTTGGACTCTCGGCCTCGGCCGAGGCCGAGGCGCCTTAAAACCCTTGCCTCGGCCGAGGCCGAGGCCGAGTAAGGTCAAGCTTATATACCTATACCCATAAATAGTGCTCTTAGAAAATTTTGTATGCACATGAGCTAGAGAATAATCGTAATATTGAACATCTTATCGAATGTCATTTTCAATAATAGTAGATTAAATGTGTGAAGGATTTATTGAATAAAGTCAGCAGAATGAAAGCATACTTAATTTAACAAGTTGCCGTCGAAGACTTGGAAAAGTTAATAAAAAATATGGCTGAACAAGCACTTAAAAACTTTTATTACTATACATAAATAAGAAAACAGTGTCAAAGAAATAAACGAACGAACGAAATAAGCTAAGTAAAGACAGAACTGTAGCCATTATTGTGCTCGCTTTTGCAGTAATGCATGTTTAAACACGCTTTTTTCGGTCATCCAATTCTGGTGTGGTAGGTAATATGACGGAAACTGCACTGTACTTTCCGATCATAGTTTCCCAAGGTCCAGAGTTGATTGAAGGGTGAAATCCCAAAATGGGGGACCAGTAAATTAAGTAGTGTCTTTGTATGAGCGAACAAATTTTTGTAGATATTTTATATAAATATATTTTTAAACATACACATTTTTACATACTGCCAGTGTGTGACCTGCAACCGGCATGCAGTCCTAAACAGTGTTTTTTTGCGCAAGATACCTTTTTACATGTACAAAAATGGTATCCAAAAGTCTTTGAACATTTTGTACATGCAAATTGTTGTGTACTATTATAGTATGGTACAGTAGCGATTTAGTGTGGTAAAACAGGGGTTTTCGTCCTTCGGTAGCGTATCTTAGCTAATTCCTGGGTCTCTGAATATTTGACATTTTTTCCATTCTAAATGCAAATTCTACTATTTTAAAGATATATAGGACAGACAATTACTGATGCGCCGAAAATTTTCGGGAATTTTACACCTTTTTACAGTTTTTGTCTCTCCAAAAATCTTTGTGCATGTACAAAGATAGTCCTGAAAAAGTCTCTGTATATACATTATGAAAAATCTTTGCCGAATACAAAAAACCGTGGTCCTAAATGTGATAATTCGGCCTGGATATAGTTCAGAAGATTATTTGGCGCGAAGCGCCGAAATTTTAATGAGCTTTTGATGAAATTTACACATAAAACTTGAGTGAGAAAGCTAAAACAACTTGTACTACAAAGTCAGAAATATTACAGATATTGTAATATGCCAACTAAATCTTGTAATAAGCACTACTGTGCTTAGAAATCCAATGCAACATCAGGATAAATTAGTCAATTTTATCTTTGAACGGCTAAATGTGCCGAGTTATTAAATAGTACTTGTTTTGCATAAAATTTTTAAAAACAGTATAAATGGATACAAAAGATATTTAAATCTGCATAAAGATGCCTATATTACACAAAAAATTGACTTTTGAGTGTTTAATGCCTCTGCTTCAATCTAAATACAGTATATTGGCGATATTTTGCGCGAAGCTCCGAAAATTTTTTGAAATTTCGTAGAAAATTTTGAAAAACGATATAATTAATATCACTTTGTCCAAGAAAGTATTTTAACATTGTATAAAAATGGCTCCAAAAAATGCACGAGCCGAAATTGATTTTTGGCAAAACCTGCATTTATTGGCCATTTTTAGGTGCGTTTTTGCGATTTTCGGCCGAAAATTCGTAATCATGTACGCCCTCTCCCATAAAAATGGCCGAAAACCATACGTGTAACAGGAAGGGCTTCGGGGAATTCCCCACCCACCCAGGGTTGGACTTCCTCCCCTAACCCTTCCCTCCAACGTCAGAAAATTTTGACCCGACCTCCCCATTTTTGGCGAAAATTTGCGGAGTCGCTAATCCCCCACCCGAAATTTCTAGCCGTTACATGTATGCCGAGGAGCCCCTCCCGAAAATTTTGAGCTGTTACACGCATGTTTTATAGTGACAGTTTGTCTATTTACTCTTGCTTACATTCAAAAATACTGTATCACTTCGGGAAATTCTAATAGTTAGCTGCACTTTTGCCATAGTAAAAATTAGGTTCAAAAATATTCAAAAGGTTTTCACCAAAAATCGTCTGACAGTGACTTGAGTCTTGCACCCTGAGAGGGAGGTAATGAACCTCCTCACCCCTCCCTTCGGGAATGTGTGTTTCCGATCCATGTACATAGCAAGCATGAGAATTAAAACTTAGTCATCACATGAATAATAAATTGGCACTTTGCTGTATGTAACTTTGTGTAACTGGGTACGCGACTAAAACCACAAGAAAAGTCTATAGGTAAAAAATAGTCTTTGTACTGTAGATGCATTCCAAATAGTTAATATTCAACGGACATATTAAACTTATTCAAATTTGATTTTAACCCTCGGCGCCTCGGCACTTTTCAGCTTCGCCCTCGGCGCCGAGGCCGAGGCTCCAAAAAACGCCGAGGCTTGCCGAGGCCGAGGCCGAGGCCTCGGTCCGATCACCGCCCCCCTCCTTTTAAAAAGAAATTGCGTTTCTTGGCCGGTTCTGGTCACAATTCGATAGCTAATTAAGCCCGAAAAAGGCCAAGACTTTCCTCCCAAAATTAGCGCCGTTAGGGGTGAAATAATAAAGCGCCTTTTTAAGTCTACAGATTGTAGGTACGCGTCAAAAACGACGTTTTTCAGCCTTTTTTGACGTGCTCTGTCTTTGAAAACGTAAAAAAATTTAGAAAAAATCAAAAAAAGTCGGAACGAATTGAACAAAATATAGACAAAACATGAGTATGATGGCGCGAAGCGCCGAGCATTTCGCACTTTTGAGCAAATAGATACATAGCTAGAAATGTTTAAAAAGGCATTTTTTCGACAAATTTTTAGAAAATTTTTGAGAACTTTTAAAAAATCGCCAATTCTGGGGGGAAGAATTTTGTGGAGTGCAGGGGAAGTTAAATTTTTCTGGGGGAGGAAACCCCCATTCCATGTATGGTACCTACGGCCGACTCACTTGGTGGTGGTATACCGGGCGGAACGCCGGTCGGCACGCCGGGCGGTGGCATACCCGGCGGAGGCAACGGCATGCCGCCGCCGGACGGTGGTCCGCCGCCCATCTGAGGCGGCGGCATAGGACCACCGGGAAATCCAGGCGGCGGCATATTAGTGGGCGGGAAACGAATAGGCGGCGGCATCGACAAGTCGGGCATCTGACCGGCCGGCGGCGGCTGCGGCGGCGGCAATTGGCCTCCGACCGTCGTCGACGGCGGCGGCTGTCCGACGGTGACGCTCGGCGCTGACGATTCGATTGCCAGCGACGGCGGCGGCCCGTTCATCGATGACGTCACAATCGCCGTCGGCGTCGTCGACGCTATAGGCGGCGGCGGCGCCGACGCCGCGATGCTCGACGCCTGCGGCAACGCGCCGCCCATAATCGGCGGTCCGGCGGCGAATTGAGCCATCGCCGTCGGTTGCGGCGGCATGAGCCCTGCCGCCGGAGCGCCGGCGAATTCGTCCGACTCGGGCGGCGGCGTCATGCCCGGACTGTTGGGCGGCGACGCGTCGTACTGAGCGGCGCCCGACGCTTGCATTTGTTGAAAACTATGCAACATCTGGAAAATTGGCGTGATTAATTGATTAATTAAGCGATGCAATAAGACAATCAGTCGTGCGCCTTACAGTAATCCATGTTACGAAAATTTTTAATTATCTTAAAACAGCGAGCAAGTGGTAGGTTAGAGCGTAAATCATGCATTAGTGTAAAGTGAAGTGTGAAGCGAAAAAAGCGCGAAAACGTACCGCTTGCGACATGCCGACGTTGGAGGCGAGCGACGGCACAGATTTTGGAATCGCTTGCAACGCCGGCTGCTGGTCCGGCTGCAATTGTTGCGGCGCCGGAACGGCGGGCGTCAGAACGTGTGCCGGACCCGGCTCCGTCGGCTGCTGCTGCGGTCCGGTCAGCACGGTTCGCATTATGATGGGCAACGAGGGTTGTTGCCGGTGAACCCCCATCTGCTGCTGCCCTGCGAGGAATAAAGAAATGTTTAAAAAAATCAAAAGAAATTTTAAAAAAGATAAAAATTTAAGAATGAAATGAAAAAACAATAAATCAAAAAGAATCCTGTGAATTTTTCGGGCATCGAAAGCTTGCCGATGAACCCCATCCCGGTTACCCAGCAAAATATGAAAACCAAAAGAAATTTCATAAACTAGAAAAATTGAGAAAAAATTTTTTACGAACTAAAAATCAGAAGTTGATGAACTAAAAAAATCGGAGATCAATAAATCATCAAAAATGCCATAAGCTTTTTTGGCTTTTTTACGTTTTTTGGCTTTTTGACGTTTTTTGGCTTTTTTATGTTTTTTGGCTTTTCCTGAGCTTTGAAAGCTTTCCGATAAATCCCATCGGTTGCCTTGCAAAAAATAAAATCAAAAGAATTCAGAACGACTAAAAAAATCAAAAGAAACGTAAAAAAACTTTTAGAAAAATAAAGAATAAAGAAATCGAGGATGAATGTCACAATTTTTCGTGTTTTTATTGTGCTTTCAGAGATTGCCGACGACTCCTATCGGTTGTTCCGCAAAAATTTATAAAATTGGAGGAAATTTCAAAAAGTAAAAAATCCAGAAAAAGATTTCAATGACTAAAACAATTAAATAAAGCAATCAAAGTCGATAGATCAAAAGAACAAATGCTATAAGTTTTGGGCTTTTTATTCTGCTCTGAAAGATTCCCGACGATCCGCAGCGACTGTCCTGCAAAAAAACCAAAAAATACACAAATTTCTTGGGGCTTTTTGTTGTGCTCGGTAAGCTAGCCAAGCCCCCCTTCACTACAAGTGAGCGTGGGGCGGGGGTTTGGGGGTATGCAGCGCAAAAGGCCGAATACCTCCCAGAAACCATAACACCCCCCAATAATTCAATTTTTAAATTTTTTGGTTTTTTTGCAATTTTTTCATGCCGATGGGTAGTGCTTCATGAGAAACGTTGAAAACTGGTGTTTTTCGCCACACCACCATTTTTAGGACCATTTTTGATTTTTGCAACCCCCCCACCCAGAATTTTAGTGCTGCCCACCTACGCCTGTAACCCCTATTCGGTTGCCCTGTGAAAAAAATGCCATAAATTTTTTGGGCTTTTTGTTGCGCTATTTAAGCGTTCCGATGACTCATATCCACACATGGGCAAGGGAGGTTAGGGGGTATGCACCCCCAGAAGTTGAAATACACCCCCCCAGAATTGAAATTTTGGAAAAATTTTTTCTGCTTTTTTAGCGATTTTTTGATGCCATTGGATAGTGCTCGATGAGAAACGTCGAAAAGTGGTGTTTTTTCGCCATACGACCACTTTTAAGATCATTTTTTGACCTTTGAAAATTTTTTCACCCCCACCCCAGAATTTCGGTGCTGCCCACCTATGCTCATATCGGTTAAACCAGAAAAAAATTAAAAAAGAATCGATCATTAAAAAACAAAAAATTGTCATAAATTGTTTTTAAGTACCCCTGTCTTTCGAAAGCTTGCCGATGCCCCACCCACCGGTTGCCCAGCGAAAAATTGAAGAACAAAAGAAAATAAAAGGACGGAAAAAATTCGAAAAAAAATTGAAAAATCAATAATCACACAAAAAACGTCGTTGCTTTTTTTGGGCTTTTTCTCTCATTCGATAGCTTTCGCTCAACGGAATTCGGGCTTTCCCAATTTAAAACCCGTAAACTTTCTAATATTTGGCCAGAAATAGAAATTGCGTGTGAAAAATGAGTGTAAAAACGTAAGCTTTCGCACAAAAATTCGGGCAGAATTTAATTTGCAATTTACTCGACTGATTTTCTGTTAATTTATTTTTAATTAAAAATCAACGTATTGGGTCCTTTAAAATTAAGCCTTGTAAAACATTTTGTAATTTTATACTCAAATTACAATTGATTTTGATTTAAAATTGACATATGTACGTATTTATGACGTTCGAATTATATGTAATTCAGAAAATGGTCGTTTTAGTGATTTTTTACTCGGTTCAAGTACGTATATGTATACGTACATTAAAATGCCGATAAAATTATGTAATAATTTAAATTTTATTTAAATTATTAATATAAATTTAATCTAAATTTTAATTTAAATTTTTAATTCAAATTTTAAATTTGAATTTAATTAATTATTTATGTTTCGTAGCGATAGTAAAGCGAAAACCAGCAAACAAAGTTTAATAATGTTTTGATTTAATTACAACGTAAAACATTTAACTGCGAGGTTCAAATTAGAAAGCTAAAATACGTAAATTGCACGATTTTATATTTGAAAGGGTGACCCGAAAAATGTTATACACCGATGTTACATCATTACTTGGGCGATTCTAGATACAGAAATTTAAGGCCAGCTACGTTAGATGGATAAACATTCATTTGTTTAAACAGCGTGAGTTTTTTTGGCCAGCTGCCAACGGTTGGTGCGCTACGGTGATTTGTTTACACCTCACTTTGACATTGTTCTGCGTTGTATCGCATTACCGTGTACGGGGGCACACATGCGAGATGGGGGAATCTCCCACCCAATGTTGGTCGTCCCCCAACCCCAGAGCCGGTAAAACTTTGGACCCCTCTTCTCGATTTTTGGAAACAAATTTAATTTTTGGCCGTTTTTAGGTATTTTTGCTATTTTTGGCCAAAAAATTGATGTCGTTAACTTCCCACGCCCTAAATCTGGCCGGGGAACCCAACCGAAATTTCAAGCTGTTGCACGTACGCAAGGCACGTCCTTTTTCCACAATACATGTAGTAAAAAATTAATTAGCGCATTATTTTAGCCTCCAGAGTCGATGCGGGTTTTACTGAGCGAAAAAACAAAAATATCGTCAAAAAAAGAAGCAAGTTGGCGTTCAAACAATATCAGAGTTTAGTGTAAACAAATCGCGATAACGCCCGTACCGCTGAAATCTGGCCAAAATTTTTCTGACAGTTTGAAAGGTGACATTTTTATCAGTCTAATGCAGCCGGTCCTGAAGCCTTATGTGCATACCGGCCGAATTTATGACCTGTTTACATGGAAGTTCAGGTTTTTGAACCACCCTGCAAATGTATGTATATACATAATCAAGCATGTAACGGCTCGAAATTTCGGCCGAGGGTCCTGGGTCATCTTTCTGAAAATGCGGGGAGAAGGGGTTAACGACCTCCAATTTTTGGCCGAAAACGGCCAATGTAAATGTATGTTGGGGACCCCCCCCACACCAATTTTCGAGCTGTTACATGTATGGGGATAACCAGGCCCGTATCTAGGATTTTATTTTCAAGGGGGGGCGAAAACTTTGAAGTCAAGAGCATATCTCAACGAGTTCGATGCAATGGTTAAAAAAATTTCAAGGAGAAATTTTAAAAATTTTCACTTTATTCTATACTCATATTACACAAATCTATCGTTTAAACAATCTACTCAACTGATTTCTCATCATTCAATCGACGAATAATTTCCTAAGTTATGTCGTTGTAATTAATCTTTGTCATTTACAAAGGAAAACAATACAGAATATGAATGATTCGGCGCGAAGCGCCAAAAAAATTGACATGTCCTACATGTCTAACTCAAATTTGAGCGGTTTTGGGCGGGCTAGGAGACAAAAACTATACATAAACGATAAATCCGGCGCGAAGCGCCGAAAAATTTTGAGATTGCTAGTTCAAAAGCACGCTTAAAACCTGTTTCGGTGTTGTTTTAGACCTACATATTTACTTTAAGAGTTTTTCATTTGTTCCTTTAAGGGACCTTTGTGTGTTTCAAAAATTGTTATTTTTCCGGGGGCGCCTCCCCCGCCCCCTGTATACGGCCCTGGAAATAACCAACTTTGGGTGGGGGACCCCTGTTATATGTATGTACATAATAGTGATGAAACGGGTACCCGGATCCGGATCCGGTATTATCCGGATGTTTTCAGGATCCGGATCCGGATCCGGATCCGGAACTTTGAATTTTAAGTACCCGGATCCGGATCCGGAAGTTTGAATTTTCACTACCCGGATCCGTGAAAATGCCAAACTGAACCGTTGGTACGCGCAATATACCTACATGCAACAATTGCTCAGTTAAGCGACGCAACACTTTATTCTGCGCGTGCATATAAATGAGGCGAATTTGATTGACAGTACACTTAAGCGTGATTCGTGCATTGCTCAACTTTGACAATAGAATTTGTTTTACTATCTGTTTTAAGTAAAGCCGACAGGCGCCACGAGCCATTATTGACCAAAAACGGCTACGTGACTTGAAATATTTCGCCTCATTTAAAATGTCCACCCGACTCACTACAAATTGTCACACTCCACGGTTTTATTAACGTGTCAGAAGATATCCGATTTTGTTTAAAATCCGTTTCATCACAATCAATTATAATGATGATAGCGAGGGATAATGATAATGACAAATGAGGTACGTATATAATGATAAAGATAGGCGAGTATGATAGCGAACATATTTAATTTAGGATGATAATGCATATCAAATTATTAACCAGTACATTAATGCGCTGCACAGTTTAAGATCATTCATATTGGATCCGGATCCGGAAGTTTTGTAAACGTGGATCCGGATCCGGATCCGGAAGTTGTAGAAAATAGGATCCGGATCCGGATCCGGATCCGGAAGTTGTAGAAAGTAGGATCAGGATCGGATCCGGACCGAAGTTGTAAAAATTAGGATCCGGATCCGGATAAATTGAAATTGAGGATCCGTTTCATCACTAGTACATAATACATCTGTAACGACTTTTTCTCATTTCACGAAAGAAGAACTAATTAATGACAAAATTGAAAACAAATCCGCAGTACCTGATAAAAACTATTAAAAAAGCCAAAAAAACTTTTAAGAAAATTAAAAAAAAACGTAACGAAAAAGGACCTAGTTTAGAATTTTAATAAGCTCCATCCCAAAAACTTCAGTACCTGTGTATATGCCTGATTTATTTAATTTTGATTATTTACGTACCTAATCATTTCGCAACAATCCATTAATACATAGTTTAACTGTTTTTGGGCATAAAATCAAAATTTACGTAATATTACGGACTTCAACATGAAAATGATGGGTTAATTAAATGCAAATACGACGCGGGTGGATAAAAGAGGATGAAAGTTTGGTCGAAAATTAGGATAAGATTTTTTTTATTTTTAGAAAAATAATTTTTTTTATTTTAAATTTTTTAAATTTTTTTAAATTTTCTAAATTTTTTTCATTTCCTAAATTTCTGTCAAATTTTCCTTTTTTACACTCTTCCATTTATTTCATTCCTAAAAATTTTTTAGTCACGTTCCAATACCCAACAATTATAAATTTGGAGGCGGCCCAAACCGGCCCTTCTATAAGAGGGCCAATATTTCATGAACATTGCCGAAAATTAATTCGCTTGAAATTTTTTGGGAAAATTAAAATTTCGTTTTCCCTAGAATTTTCTGCTTAAGAACGAGAAAATATCGAAAACAAGGAAGAACTAACCGCCAGCGCTCTGCATCGGAGCCGACGGAATGTTACTCAAATTGATGCTGGCGAACAGGGCTTTATTAGCCGCCGCCGAACAGCCAAATTCGGCGCGTAGTTTCTTTTGCCTTTCGCAATACACCAGCCAAGTTTCCTACAGCACAACGCGAAACAATAAAAGAATAAAAACGACAAACAGAAGAAAAGCTGCGAACATACATTGCAAGCATGGGACTTCTGATGGGGGGCAGGGTCACGCCTCAAAGAAATTTTAAGAAGTGCCTTTTTGGACTAAAAACGGTGGATGTACGCAGGGAACGACCGAGCTGGGGTGTTTTCTTGCTTCGGCCGACGCAAGAAGGAAAAAAAGGCCGAAGGCCAAAGCTTTTTTTCAAGGCACTTTTTTATACGCATTAAAATTTAGACAATGTGCAATATAACTAACCCCAGACGACGCCATTTAGCTAAATTTATCTTCTAGTCACCTTAAGTTTTCTTAAAATGTGCTCACAATAGTAACCTTGACTATAAAAACAGCAAGCAGCCATATACCTGATATGTAACCAAAACTGACTCATCTGAGCATTGCATATCCGCTCCGCCATCCTGTTTCCACTTTTAGAAAGGTTTCACTATGGATGAATCACTGGCGATCACGAAAATGACAGAGACGCACTTAAGGGAAAAGTCACGCCTGGTAGTCCTACATGTCTCACATTCAGAAGGCATGTCTTTGTTTACTCAAAATTTCAACGCCATCTTTGCACTTGTTGTATGTATATGGCGTGTCTACTGTGTACTAGTGTTTTTTTTTTTGTACAAGGTCCGTTTGCGTACTGTACAAAGATGATTCCTAATAGTCTGTGTACGTTTTGCACACGCAAATTTTTGTCGTACTGTATTAAAGTACAGTAGCGATTTTAGTGTGGTAAAACAGGGTTCTCGATCTTTGGCAGTGTATTTTGGCACTGATAGTTTCCCGAGGTCGAAAGTTCAGGGATTTGGGTGGAACTCCTAAAATTTAGGACCACTAAATTTAGAGTCTAGCCAACCTTTGCGAGATCAAATATGAAAAATGGACAAAAACATCCTATATATCATGTTTTAATGCAAAAACGGCATTTTTAACTACTTTTTGTCCCATTCTGTCTAGTTTCGTCACTCATGTAAGCAAAAAAAGATGGGAATTCATCGAGAGATTTTGACTTTTTCAGATCATTTTTAAGTTCATTATAGGTACTGCTATAGGGCATACATGTAACGGCTCGAAATTTCAGGGTCCCAGCCGTTTTTAGGGAGGGGGAGGGGGTAGACGGCCTCCAATTTTGGCCAAAAACGGCCATTTCCAAAAAATCGGGAGTCAAAAGTTTTCTGGGCTGGAGGGGGGGGTGTGACGTTCTGTTTTGGGGTGGGGGATCCCCCACCCACCTGTTACATGTATAGTTGTGGGCAAAAACGAAGAATTAAGATACTTGTTGGGTTAATTTTGAAAACCCTACACCTTTCTCTACTAATTCTACATACATACATATAACATGTTTGCAATCATTTTTAAAAATAATCACTTTTTACATTTTTTTTTCAACTTTTACGTTTCTAAAAAATGATTAGACGTATCCGCCTTTTTGAGGACAATTTCGTGAAAGTTCAAAAAATCAATACAACATATGGCAGCCTTATAAGAAAAATTAAAACTAAAAATATTATAGATTATTCATTAAAAAATTATTAAATTATTTATTAAAAAAATTATTTTAAAATTAATATTTTTAAATTGAAAGTTTAAAAAATAATTTGAAAACCTCAGTGAATCCATAATTGAAAAAATCGGTAATATCGGAGCCGGGCTTGCGCCAAGGCTTATCTTCCATGGCGGCCAATTCCAAATCGTAAATTTGCGAACCCTGATACTCGGCCGTGGCGTCCATATCTAATTTTTGAGTCGGTTTTCCAACGCCAGCGCCAACGGTTCCTCGCGGAGCGCCGGGCGCCGACGGCCGAAAATCTAATGTAAAATAAAATAAACAAGCAAAACAAAGCTAAAGCAATAACAAACAGGAAATGACATAAAATAAGCCAAATATTTTCAAAAAATTTTAAAAATAGTGAAAAACAAAAAAATTAAATAAACCCATTGTATTATATGAAATTCAAATATATAAATAATATAAATACTAAAACAGAGAGAAATTCTTGAAAAAAATTGATTTTTGTCTTAGTGAGTAACCTTGCCAGAAAACACCAGCATACGTATGTATGTACATAACATGACTGTTCGGCCGACCTGCCTTAACGCTCTTCGAGGTGGATAAATAGAGGAAAACGTTTTTGAACATCCATTCCTCACCCAAAACAGGAATTTTCTAATTTTTTTTTCCGGCCGAAGGCTATTTTTTTAAATTTAAATTAGTTTTTGCTTCATGGATCGGGAATGGTAGGGTTTAAGCCGATCGAGATCACACATGCAGAGCTTGGAAATTCTAGAAAGGCTTAGGGCCGTATTCACAAAGGCGATATTTAGCGTTAAATCGATTTAAGTTGGGCACTAAAATCGTCGTAACTTGTTAAATCGTGATTCACAAAGGCGATTTGGCTAAATCGATTTGAAAATCACCTTCTTTACGTCGAGATTTTAAATCTACTGGAAGCAAGTTTTAGAGCTCGATTTAGGGCCGTCTTTTGTGTTGTTTGCGACATTGTTTGATTGTGGAATTACCAGACTTTTCGACAACTTTGATAGGAATAGAACAAATAGAACAGAATCATGTGGATCAAATTCAATGACAAGTGAAAAAAGGCAACAAGCCATTTATTTCTGACTAGCTGAGCTACCCGGCGTTCCCCGGATAGCTAAACTTGCGGCCTTATAGCTGAAATGGAATTGAGATGTCTCTTGTATTTTTTTATTTTCTCGCGGACTTTTGATGCTTTTGGGATATTTCTAAAAAAATTAATGGTAAAAACCATATTTTATTTTTTGAATTTCTTTTTGAATGTTTTTTTGTCAACCAATTTTTGATCAAATCCAGATTTTCGACGTTACAGAATAGTTTTGAAAATTCTTTAGCCAAAATCATATTTTTGATGGTTTGGGATGTTTTGGAAAAATTTTTTTCGGTCAAACCATATTTTTAATGTTTTTTAAAATTTTTTCTCTTGTTGTAGCATTTATCTCTATTAGCCAATGCTTTTCAATATTGCTTTCCATGTTTTCCAATATTGTCGCACTTTTTGACGAGCGCATTCAAGTGAGAAATACAATTCCTCAGTCTCGAAATTTGGCTTCCTAGCTTTAGAATGACCCGACATATTGAATTCGTTCGTGGAAGTGTATACATAAATCAGCAGTAACCATCAAAAGTTCCACTCCAGACGCAATATTTCCACTTCACTTAGTGCAAAATGTCAAGAAGACAATACGGAAAACCTTTCAAAATTACCTAGAGTACATATTTTTTGCTTGTTCCTTCATTATCTCTTGTTATACAGACAGTATTTTTATGCACTTTAAGTCGATTTAGTTAAAATATTGTTAAATCGCCTTTGTAAATACGATTTTTCCTTAAATCGTCGTTGCCTAAATCGATTTAAATCTCGATTTAGTATAATCGATTCAAGAACTTAAATCGATTAAAGCTAAACCGCCTTAGTGAATACGGCCTTAAGTATTAATTTTACTCAAAAAACAGCCCAAAATTGATAAATTTTTGCATTTTTTAGTGTTAAAAGTGATATAATGCAGTCAAAATGGACTGAAAATGCTTTTAAAATGTGATGTTACCACGAAAAAAAGTTTTATAGACTATATTGACCCTGGTGATCGTTAGTACGGCAAAAAAATTGTGAATGTTAAATTTACGGTTTCGGTTTTGGGATGTCAGTCAACCCCCCCCTACCGACCCTAACCTTGTGCACCAATGGTGGATACGCGTCAAAAATATCATTTTTTGAAGATACTGACGATACCTATTTCATCTTGTCAGAACGTAAGAAGATGAAAAAATTTCGAAATAAATTTAAAAAATCCAGTACCCTGAACAAAATTTTGGGGAGATTTCAGCCGTTTATGAAAAAAATTTTAACCTCTGCGAATATTCCTCCACACCTCAAAATTATTGATTTTCTGAGAGCTCCGAAAAATTTTCTAAAAATTTATAAAAAAAGATGCTTTTTAAGCTTTTTTAGCTTCTATTAGCTAAAAAGTGCAAAATTTTCGGCGCTTCGCGCCATTATATATATATGTACTCATGTTTTGGCTATATTTTGTTTCAATTTGTTCCGGCTTTTCTTATTTTTTTCGAAATTTTCTTTATGTTTTTCCTGCTCTAGAAAAATGAAGGCACATGCACGGCGAATTCCCGAAAATTACACCGGAGCCGGGCCAATTTTTTTGGCAGCATCAAGCGATTTTCGGTGTTTTTTAATTGCCGAAATACAAAACATGGTTCAGCACAGCTTATTAATTTTGGGTGGGAAATTCCTAATCTTATTCACAAAAACAATCATAGAAATAAATATTTTTTTATCGGAAAAATGTAAATATACAAAATATTACGTCATAACATTCGCCCTCAAATCGCCTATCGTAATCTGAATGTCATCTTCGTCCTCCGAGTCATCGGGAGGCTGATACTCGTCGCCTAAAGGTGTCTAGAAAAAATAGAGAAAAAATTTAACAAATGGCAAAAACAAAAAAATTCTGAAAAAAATGGAAATAAAAAAAATTTAAATAAAAATAAGAATTAAATTTAAATTTAGCTGAAAATTTTAAAAAATTTAAAAAATTTCACCTTTTTAAATTTTTAGGAAAACATCTCAAGTCGACCATTCCCCATAGCCCAAAACTTTCCTTTCAAATTCCCCTCCAAAAAATCATACGCGTAGGATACATGTGATCGAACTCGAAATTCAAGGTGGGGACCGGATGGGAAAGGGGCAAAGGCAAAAATCTTTGGCCAAAAATAGCAAAATTAAAATAGCCAAAAAGCGCACATTTTTGCCGAAATCGGAGGAATTTCACCCTAAGCCGGCAACGGCTCAAACTCCCGGGAGGGGTACGCGGCCATTTCCGGACGAGGGCGTGAATGACCTTCTTAGATTTCTGGCCAAGAATGGCAAAAAAGCAACTAAAACTGGCCTAAAAACGCAATTTTTCGCCAATAATCGAGATAAGGCTTAAAACTGTCTGCCTTGAAAGGAAAGGGAGGAGGGCCAACTTTAGTTGGGGTGTCCCCCCGTTACATGTCTGCGCCCCCCACTTATTTTCGGGACAAAAACTTGTTTTTTTAAACAACTTTGTGGTGTTTTTCCGCCATTCTGGGACAAAAACTGAAGTCATTTACCCCCTTACTTGAAAAAATAGTTGACTGCCCACACCACAAATTTCGAGTTGCCACGTACACAGCGTGGAAATTTTATCCAAAAAATTCAATGACTTGTCCAAATTCAGATCTACGATGTTTTCACATGTTCAGTGTGAAAAATAGAGATTTGCTTTGTTCCACAATTACGAGCCATATTTTCATTTCAAGATAATCGAGCAGAGCAGAGCAATCCAAAGAAAACTTCAGACTTTTAATGTTGCGCAATGAAATCTATGTAGTTAACTAGCTTGAATCAAGAATTTAAAAAGTCAGCCATCCAAAAGCTTTTAGTTAGAATATATTCCCGCATTACCCTGAATTCTCGTGAAAATTTGACTCTTTTTTATATTTGATAAAATAAGTTGCCTTTCGTTTTTCACTATCTCAGGCCTTTGCCCAGCATATCGGCAAAAGGAAATTTCCTTCTGAATTCCGCATTTCAGGCTCTATGGATATGATGAAAATATGAATAAAACTTGTGTTCTTTATTTTGGGCTACTGATATACACTACTGCCACGAATGTTTACGCTTTGTCAAGCTTCTAGAGCTTGTTAGTACTTAACACGTCGGTCCTATTTCCGCCTACGCACCTAATCGACGTGTTAAACATATCAAATTTCAACAAGCTCTATCATCCTATAGAGCATATTAAAATGTAAACATTTGTGGCGAGCACTGTATATTAGGTAGTCATCTTTCCACTTAAAAATTAATCATCTCATTAAAAGCTCAATGAACCTTAGGAAAAAAGATCGAACTAAACGTCTTTAAGCAAAAATTGACGTAGGCTGAACTTAAATGATTTAAATTTTTCATTTTAAAGTAATTTTGCGAAAATACATATTCGTGATAACAATAATTGTAAAAATGAATTTTAAATTGTTGAACAAAATAAAAGTCGAAAAAAGATGGATTCATTCGATTTCAAAAAAAACAATTAGAAAAAAATAAAAATTTTAAGGTCGAAAATTCGGGGGCGTCAGTAGTATGAGATAAAAAATAAAGCAAAAATAATATAAATAAATTAATTACACAATAATCATAAACTAACAAAACGAGATGCATTTAAAAACATTATAAATTCAATTTTTCTCAAGTTTTACTCCGGGATCATCAAAATTTTCATTTGAATCATCCTTAACGGGCAGTGCAGATACGCCGTTCTCAGCTTTTGCCATTCCATCCTCAGCTACGCTGACGATATCGGCTAAAATTTGGGCTTCAACTTCTTCAGACATTATCTTACGTATTATTAATCAGTCCATGGATAGAACTGAATCGAGTTTACAATACTGCGTGATTGATCAGTGTAAAAACAATGCCTAGAAACGGCATCTAATTTGTAACATATTATTCATTATATTACGTTAAATACATGCGTTACGCAAAAATAGCCGAATTATCAGGAGAAAGGGCTATAAATGGTGAAATTAGTAGGCAGTTAAATAATAAAGTAAGCCGTCTTTCAACATGTGTATTATACATGCACTACAGGAGGATTAAAATTACGCTAAATGGACACTAAATTTCTTTAAGATTACAATAGAAAATACATTCGATTTCACAGAAGCAACGAGCTGCTGTCAACTGGCCAAATTTTTCGAGCGAATAAACAAGGACAAGTCCCGTAGTTTTTTGCGATTTTTGATAAAGAAGTAGAGAGAGGGTAAAGAAAAATAAAAATCATTTGCATATTTCATTTGGGGGCAGATACCTCCCATTACATAGGCGAGTTGTGGAATTTTCACCAGGGACGGAGAATGAGAATCCTAAAATTTTTTTATTTAAAAATCCAATAAAAGGGGCTATTAGATAAGGTTTTGGGGGCTGTTTCGCATCGCCCTACATTATTAAAGCAATAAGAGACTATTTTTTTATCAAATATTTTACGTTTTTAACTGAAAAATACTTATAATGCGCGCGCGAAGCGCTGATTTCATTGACTTTTCCTGAAATGAAACGATAGAATCTGCAAAAAGAAGAAATCGCCGCTGAAGCGCCGATTATTTCTGATTTTACGTTGCAGGATAGCATTGTGCAACCATACTACTCAGTTCTTGAACATGTCGAAATTTATCCCGGCATTATTGCGCCTAGTACACACCTATCTTTTGTGTGTACAATTACATTGCTTGCAGCAAGCGCTTATAGTTGAACTTAATTGTAGTTTTCCTAGGTTTTCGCATGTGTGCTGACTTATTGGTAACATTTTGAGCTGAACTGGACTGAAATAATTTATTGCTGAAACGCGACAATTACAAAGGATGCATGCAGTAGCGGATCTAGGATTTTCTTAAACGGGCATGCCAAAATTTGTTTTTCCGAAACCACCTAAAAAAGATTCAAAAAATTCGCCCTTCATGCACGAAATGGCGTTTTACAGCGTTTTACATTGTACACTTTTACTTAAAATCACTTCTGACGCAATATTTTCTCGAAATTTTGGAAATTTTTGCAATTTTGTGCAAAAAATCATTAAATTTTTGACTTTGGCGAAAATCTGACGCGAAGCGCCGAAAAATTTGTGACATTTAGGCGGATGGGTATTATTAATTTACTGTTCAATTCCTGCATTTGTATCATTTGATGCAAAAACGTCTAAATTTATGATTGTAAATAGAAGAAATCAATGCTATATTAGCCGTTTCTGCTTTTCAAATTGCTTAAACCGCTTCATCAGCAGAAAATGGCTTCCAGGTGGCCGCACAGTAAATAAATGTCATCAGAAGGTATTATCCGACAAGAGCGCCTTGAAAATTTGAGAAATTATGGCTTCACTGACGGCCAAAATAGTTGCAAATTACAAATTCATTCTTCATCTCGCCGAATATTTTTGGCCAATGGGGGTAGGGTGCCCCCCAAATCCGCTGATGGATGCAAGAGAATAATAAAACATAATTTTCAAACTGTTGCTTGCTGAACTCGATCCATGGACTCCTTAATTCAAAGTCCGACATCTTTACCAGTCGACAAGGGCCAGTTCATTTCGACATTGGAGGAAGCTCAATCAATGAATTTTCTGTATTAATATCGGATCAGAGGTTTCGATAAATTCAATCCAAAAAGCATTACAAATACCTTTGCTTTCTTTATCAAAATGAACCAGAGTCAGCCGATTGCCAAGTTCTGGGCCTTGGAGCAAGAAGTCCGCATTTCGAATCCGTTTGGCAGTGACTTTCTTCCACTTTATTGGATGCTATATTTTTGAGAGCCAGTACATTTTTTGATTAAAATCCTAGTAATGTCTGAAAAACCCAAAATCCAAAATTTTCAAATCTGAGTTTTTTCCATCCCTGAAACGTGCTACACAAATGCCTAATATCCACCAAATTGCTGAGAAAACCGTGCTAACAGGTCTCATCGTATTTTTTCCATTATGCAGTGCTGTCAAGTCAACTCAACATTTAAAAAACACTAAGAAAATGTGAATAACTATCAATCCCAATCACCGTTTTTTCCCAGCGATTTGGTTGACATTATAGACTAGATCCAAAAATTTTTTTTTCCACTCTTTCCGACCTTTTTCCACGTTTTTTGGGAGATCTAACAACATTAAAAATAGAGCGCCTGTGTTTAAAAATCAGTGTCTTTTAAGTAGAAAACTTATGTACACATGCAATAGCAGGCAGTAATTATATGCAGTCAACTGAAGGTAATATAGCATACACGTAAGATTATATGCAGTCAAAAGCCAGTGGCCTAAACTGCAGGTAATATAGCAAACAAAGTAAAATTATGTGCAGTCAAGTTGAATGAATATTGATACAGGAAGCTGGCGCTTGCTCGCAGATTTTAACCTGTAGCAGATTGTTTTAGAAGGTACTTTATTTGGGATGGTCTGGCAGCTCTGCTTGCTTGCTAGGGAATGTTTTTGCGCTGCATGAGGAGCAGATTCAATGGCTGCCCAGTCACCCATTAACGCATTTTGATCGGCCAGCATAAGCTCTGGTCCTGCTTGATAGATATTGAGTAGCTGTTGCTGCTCGTCCTCATTCTGGGGAATTGTTTTACCATAGTAGTCCGATAATTGACAAAATCGTTGTTTAGCCAGCTACAAAATTACATTTGAACGCAAGAAAAGGGCAACAATGGCTAGAAATAACATATGTAGACAGCGTAGGAATGCACCTTACTTTCCTCTGGTACATACATGTTTGCAGAAAGCATTTCCACTACAATAAAACAATTCCCCAGAATGAGGGAAAAAGAACAGCAATAACCATGGGCGTGCGCAGAGGGGTCGCCCCCACCCTTAGCCCAAAAATAATTTTGAAAAGTTAAGGAAATGCATGAAAATTGGCATCTTTTTACCGAAAAATCTCAAAATTTTCGGCGCAATCATTATTTTCGCTAATTTAGGCCCAGGCGCGGCCAAAAAATGCAATTTTTCATAGCTTATTGAGAGAAAATAGATATTTCTTAGTAAAACTTTGAATTTTATGAGCTTATTGGTTAGTGCACTTTTGGAAACGTCAGAAAATGCACTTTATTTGGTTTCTCGGCGAACAAATCCCGAAAATATTGGGTCACCAATTTTTGGACCGCCCCCCTCCTCAAAAAAATCGTGCATACGCCCCTGACAACAACTGCTCAATATCTATCATGCAGGACTAGAAGCTTACACTGGCCTATCAAAATGTGTCTAACGGGTGACTGGGCAGCTATTGAAGCTGCTACCCATGCAGCGCAAAAAAACATTCTCTAGTGAGGAAAAAGATCTGCCAGACCATCTCAAATAAAAGCACCTTCTAAAACCATCTACTACAGATTAAAATGCGAGCAAAGCGCCAGCATCCCATATCAATATGCATTCAGCTTGACTGCATTTAATATCACATTGTGTGCTATATTACCTGCAGTCCAGGCCGCTGGTTTTTGACTGCATATAATTTTGCGTTGTGGGCTATATTACCTGCAGTCTAGGCCGCTGGTTTTTGACTGCATATAATTTTACATTGTATGCTATATTATCTGCAGTTGACTACATATAATTACTGCCCAATAGCGGTGTTTGATGCACTTTTTCTATGAAAATTTCGCGCTTCACAAAGAAATATCACGATAAGTATACGTTATTTCTGTTTTAACTTGAATTTTCTTCCTTCAGTAAAGCATTTGTGAGCCAATTCTGGAGTCGTTTTTGACAATTAAAACTATAATTTATCAAATGGCGCGAAGAGCCAGAAAAATTTTGAAATTTTAGCTCTCTAAAACCATTTTTTGCATTACAAAAACTAACCAAATCCGTGCAGAAGGTAAGGATTTTCAATCAGAGTGAAGTTTGGGACCAGATTGTCGATAAAAATGCTTAATTGGCGCAGCGCGGCTTAAATACTAATAACAAGTAAGAATTAAATCAATTCGGCGCTAAGCTCCGAAAAATTTTTGGAGTTTTACCTCTCTAAAACGCATTTCTAACATAACCAAAATTTTTGATAAATGCCAGCCAAGCCCAAAAATTTTTCCATCCCCCAAAATTTTGGTTGACTGACAAATAGACCAAAAATTGGAAGAAATGGTGAGGAGTAACATAAGAATATGGTACTTTCAGAATACTAAAAAAATAAATTTCAGAAGAGCGGATTCTTCATCTCATCACTTAGATAGAACATGTTGGAAGAAGCGCAGAAAAAATCTCATTTGTCTATGATGAATGTTACAAGAGCTATGGGTTTCGTTAATAAGCCTCTTCTCGACCTAAGCAAGCATCTTCTCGACCTGAGTATTTTAAGATTTTAAACCTGAATGCAGAATCACATGTAGATACCCAATTTACGTCGACCTATGCATCCACACATCGACCTAAGCATCTATACATCTAATTAAGCATCTATACATCGACTTAAGCATCTATCGACCCCATCGATCTGAGCATCTATACATCGGCCTAAGCATCTACAGATCGACATGAGCGGGAGGGACCTCAACCTAAGCAGCTCAAAACACCTTTCCAGACATGCTTAGCCTAAGCTTAAGTATAATAGACGCAAAGACTTAGATTTTCGTATATCTTATCAAGTAAAACCCAAAAAACATGCAAAAAATAATAAAAATTTTTTAAGGTTATTAAAATTTCAAATAGCTCTCCGAGCTTTTTTTCTCTTTTCCTACCTTCATTGCTATGCTTCCTTCCGTAATTTTAGCCGACATTATTCATTTCTGACAAATGTGTGAGTCCTTGGATCGAGCCGTTCAATCGTCCTCCCACCGAACACTCAAATCGAGAGTTGCCTACAACTTTAGCAAGTATGGCTCAGAGTTTCACCAAATTTTTTTCCGCGCTTCAATTTATCATGTTCTACCAGTCTGGCAAAAAATTTTGGCATTCCGTATTCGTTTTGCTCCTTTTCCAATGGTACAAATGCACCATATTCTTAAGTTTAGTCAAAAGGTGATCCCGACTTTTAGCAACGAAGATGTTGCCTCACAGTAAATGCGAGGCCTAGATTTTGACCTAATTCCAGTAAAGACTTGTCAAATAAAATTATATGAATAAATGAATAAGTAAATAAACGAATGAACATGAAACAAATATTACATTATTTTATAATTCCAAACATGTGTCTGCAGTCTTTCCATAACTATTATTTACATTGCTCATTCCATGTTTTTGCTTGTAGATTTCGTGTTTTGAAATCACTAAAGTCTGTTTCACGAAACCTTGTGCATGAATTGCAATTCCTGAGTTGGATGCAAATCAATTTCAAAATCGGTTTAAACTGAAGCAGCAATCACAGTACTGTGCGAAAGCATTTCATAAGCATATGAAGTTTTACTGTGCACAATTGTATTACAGCAAACTGATGCATAGAAATCATTTTTGTAGCTGCTCGTTATTTCGCAGAGAATTGATTTTTCATGCATAAGGTTTCGCGATATAGACTAAAAAATGAAATTTTTAAAAATACAATAGTCTACTGAAAAATAGAATTTTTAAAAATATAATAGTCTTAGCATCATGCATAAAAGCTCGAGAATGCACGATTACAGTCCGTTTCAAATAAGTTCAGGCATAAATTTCAAGAATTTTTACCGACTGTTAGCCTACAGATTACGATAATTTTATATATTATATCAATGCTATAATCGATCTGTCAGCGATCCAAACAGTTTTTAAAGTTCATGCCCAAACTTGTGTAAGAAAAGACTATAGGTCAGCGTCGGGTTATTTTAGCCAATGGTTATTTTGCTAACTCAAGAATTTTTGTGTTTCTGAAACGATTATTGTACTAACGAAAATCTGGACAAAATGTCAATATTTTTTGTACTACAAGGTTTCACTAAAGGTGCATCATTGTGAGACTAACACAAGTCTGTCCATTAGGTATAGGCTGCCTCACTTTATGTCACATACTTGTTGAATGCTGAAATTATAATTTTAACCCTCCTGTTACCAACAGGTCACGCACACACATGGGCGTAGGGGTTTAGGGGGTGTGCACCCCCAGAAGTTGAAATACCCCCCAGAAATTAAAATACCACCCCAGAAAACAATTTTTTGCTTTTTTAGCAATTTTTTGATGCCATTGGATAGTGCTCGATGAGAAACGTCGAAAAAATTGTGTTTTTTTCGCCATACGACCACTTTTTAAGACCATTTTTTGACCTTTAAAAATTTTTCACCCCCCCCCCCCCACAGAATTTTGGTGCTGCCCACCTACGGTCACGCACCCTAGACTTACCAAGGTCTAGATCTGAAAATCTTAGATCATTTGGGAAATATTCAAAAATGAATAAAAATACATATTTGTGGTAGTCAAGAGCATGAGAATTTCAAAAATGTCATTAAGTTTGCACAAAACTGAAAACCAATTGAAAAAAACGTATTTGAACATTCTAAAATGTGTAAGAAATACAATCTGCAACACGCGTAACACACGTTATAAAATCAGAAGGTCAATACGTTTCCTTTTGCTCAATAAAACATGTGTTGCAGTAAAATAATAGGGTACTGAGAAGCTTGCCACATGAGAATTTATGGCCTTACAGTAAATTGCAAAAAAACAGGCAACTAGATCACGGATCTAGAGCTCGGTAAAAGTAGGGTTAAGCACAAAGTTTACGTGATATATGTAGGTTATGTCTGTTTTATTTCTTTGAGAGCTCTTTCACCGAATCCACACTGGCTTAAAAATACGAAGCAGCTTTGCCAAGGGCGATGCTAAGAAAGTAAAGTCTGCGTCACCCTGGCCCCCTAGAACCTTATCTTATAGCATTGAGGCACATCTGCTCCTGGCCTCAAAATCGAGGTAGCGCCAGGGAGCAAATGGCTGGGTAGGGCCTGCTCGAATGATGCTCCTCGTGGAAGATAGTTGGGGTCGAGGGTGGGGGGCCTGTCCGGACCTGCCAGCTCAGGGGCAGTGGGTGGGAGTAGGGGAAATTTTCGAAGAGGATAACCAGTAGTCGGATCGGGCTGAAATTTTAGGGGTAGGATAAATACCCTATTTCGTGACTTCACAAAAATTTTAGGATGTACCTACAGTATACAAGCATCAGTTTACACTTTTCGTACCTCAAGAACCAGTGGTCAGATTTTGTTTACATTTTCTTGATATGATGTAGTTATATAGTCAAGGCATGTCTATGTACAGGATTTAAGCGCGCAGTCTACAGTATACCAATTTACTTTACACTTTCTCATATAGCACTATATTTCAAGAACTATGTGTCGGATTTAGCTAAAATTTAAAGAGTAGAGTGAGCATATGTTGCATGTGTTATCTTATTGATATGAGCATGTCAATCTACAGTATGCCGATTTTGGTTCACATTCTTTCAGATATATTTATAACTCAAAAAACCAATGATCAGATCAAGCTCAAACTTTCAGGGTAAGATATATAAATTGTAGCTGCACTATTTTACAAAATTTTAGCGCGCAACCTACAGCATGACGATTACAATGGTTTTTCAGATGATGATGAAAAAGGGATGGATGTAAAGTTCCCTAGGAAGATTTATTTTTTATAACTAATAATAAATTATAATAAACATGCCCAAAACTATTAGTAAGCCTAGCTGTGAAGCGGTAACAACAAATTGGCAGTGTGTGTGTGTGCGCGCGCGCGCGCGCGCGCGCGTGTGTGTGTGTGTGTGTGTGTGTGTGTGTGTGTGTGTGTGTGTGTGTGTGTGTGTGTGTGTGTGTGTGTGTGTGTGTGTGTGTGTTGGGGGGTAGCAGTCCCTGTGGGAGTCCACATGCGCCACTGAGATCCACACAGCGCCACCTCCACAAGCCCCAGTGTATTCACTATTGCCATGCATTATGGTTAGTTTCCGAAAGTAGTCAGCTATGTTGTCATAAGGGCGTAGCAATTATTATCTACGCGGAAAATGAATTATTCTGATGTTCTTCGGCCCTTCATAAAACAAAATATTATCCGGGTATGCTTTAATTTGGTAGTGAGGTATCAGAACGTTTTGAATTTTTTTAACAGCTTCAAGACCGTATTTTTCTTTTATCAGTGTCAAGATCGGCTTTTTGCATTAGATCTTAAGCTAGCCGTTTTTGCAGAGCACATCGGCTGTTATCTACTTTCTTAATAGACTCCCATTTAGGGCAGTGTGTCTGTAAGAACAGCTCGAGGTAGTGATAAATTATCATTTGATTCAATTTTAATGTATGCTCCTCTACCTAATTGTGTTTTTTATCTACTACGACTACCTTGAAGATCATATCTTCGTCAAAGCTAAACTCATTATTGGACTGTTCTATATTTTCAATAATACTAAAAACTTTGTCGGCGTTCAAATACTGACGCTGAGTAAATGGGACTAATACAGAGGAGTCAAGGCATAAATGCTTGATTTCTAGACCTATTAGACTGTCTGTGGGGTAATGCTTGAGCATCTTTTGAAAGCAAGAAAAATGCTCCGATGGAAACAAAAAGATGAATATAATTGGAATGTGGATCCACCATCATTGACGAACATTTTGGATTCAACATGCGCTGATCTTGATTTTAGCCTTTTCTCAAAACTTTTCTCTGCAGGGCCGTGCTTAGAGGTTTAGCGGCCCTGGGCGAAACTTATTTTGGCGGCCCCCATAATTTTTAAAACTGGTATTATAGGCATCATAATTATCACTTATGTATATCCTTTACATATGTACCTATATGATCGCAGTTAGCATCTTACTGTAAATTTACTAACAAAATATTGTGCTACATTATTTTTAGTAGGTATCGTATGTTTTTCTCAAATAATTTACCTATTTCGTGAATGATGACGTGCTTTATTACAAAATAACACTTGCCTAGCTTTCTGAGCGGCAAACTGGTCAATCAATTGCAAAAAATCTAACGAAGATGATAAATCCTTTTCAATTGAAATAATCGCTAGTGCAATTAGGCGAGAATCAGTCATAGTTGACTGCAAATATGTCTTTATTAATTTCAGTTCCGAGAAGGAACGTTCTGCTGAGGCCACAGCAATAGGTACTGTAAGTAAAATTCTGAAATCAATTATAAGGTTCGGGAAAACATCCTGGAAGTCATTTGGTAGATATTTAAGAGTAGCTAGTGGCGAAGTTAATTCATTTGGACTTGATCCAGCAAGAACTTTTAGCTCAGTGTACATGTCTGGTCCATGTGCATGACTTGAGCGATTCATCATCCCATGGTTTTATAGCTGGTATTCGAGGGTAGTGCTCAATGAGAAACCTTGAAAACGGTATTTCTCAGCCATACCATCATTTCTAAGACCATTTTTCGACCTCTAAAAAACCTTGCACCTACCCCCCCCCCCGGGATTTTGTTGCTGCCAAGATATGCTGCGGGGGTCTTAGGTGGCGCGGTCAAGCGTTCCTTGCGGGGTCAGGACAGAGTCCCTACAAGTTTTGTAAGAAAGCATTTTTAATGTAAAATAATGACGTTAAAATTTTCGCAAAAACGGCCGAATTTCGTTCCTGAATGGAGCCCAAAAACAGTCAAAATTGATGAACTCTTACATCTCACAAAACTTCTGAGCTGAAATGCGTTTTTCGGCCTCTGCTAATTACATAGCGCAGCAACGGGTCGCTGCCAATAAGATATAGAAAAATGTATGAATTGAAGTTTTTGTTCATACCCTTTTCAGGCCCATTTGTGGCCTTCTTATTAAGAAGATGCAGTTCAGAAAACAGGAAATGCACAAAAACATAAGAAAATTTGGCCATTTCTTTCATTTAAAATAGGATTGTGTCCTTGTAAAGAAAGACAAAAAAGCAAAGAATAGACTAACTGGTACACAATCATTTTCGCACTTTTAGTTTTATGCTCAACAAGCATGCGCACTTTCATTCAATGAACAAATAGTGCATTACATTACTAGTGATGTGAAGTGCTAGATTATTTCAGCTGATTCAAGCTTTTAAATTCATTTGATCTATGGCTCGGTGCAAAGCGCCGGAAAATTTTTGACATTTTAGCCTTTACGAACTCAATTTTCTGGACACACATTATTGCAACAGAAAAATCAACAATATGTCTGAAAATGAAAACAAGTATAGCTTAGTCAGCGTTCTCTTAAAAATGCAAGTAAAGATTTTTAACTGACTGTGTTTGCATTAGAACGTATGTATCGAATTATTGTAAGAGGGCCGCCAAAAAATGAATTCTATACGGCATGCACTACAACTTTTTTAGCGGCCCATAATTTTAGCGGCCCTTTGCGGCCGCACAGTTCGCACCCCTAGGCACGGCTATGTTTCTCTGGCAGGAAAAGTCAAAACTTAAAGGCTATTTATTTACTAGAAATGTTGAAAAACGATACTATCGTTTGTTCACTATAGAAACGTTTTTTACGAAGAAGATAACTAACTATCGATTTTTTGGTTTTCACCCCGCTGAAGGTTAATATCACATTTTGTACAACCAAGCGAATAAATATCTTCCGTCCAACAAAGTTTCTTAGATTGTATATAATTATTTTTGCATTTTAAGACGAATATAACATTCTCAAAGTGCGGTTTTTCCTATTGCCACAAAATAATCGCAAGAAACTATTCCTTAAATGCAAATATACTCCGCAAAAGTTCATCGCCCAGCTAATTCAAAATTTTTAGAAAAAAGCACGAGGATCTTGCTCTTCAAGTAAATCAAAACCAGAACCAACAGCGAGCCGCAAACTATCCTATTAACATGGAATCAACAGGTTCTACAAATTTGCAAAACTCCGAAACAACTGATTTTTCAATGAAAGTTTCATTGATGTTTCACAAAAATAGGACATATGCAACAAATTTTGGAGAATACAATTTGCATAACAAGGAACTCCTGTATTTTCAAAACTTTTTCACAACTAATACTAACGCATTCAATTTTAGCAAATGACATATCACTGTTTCTATCACTTCATCCTTCTCGGCAATAAAATTGAATTTTTTGCGAAAAATAAAGGAATTCTTCTTCGCAAATTTCTCCCAAGAAGAATTCCATTTACCTGTCTTCGCCAAATCTATTTTTTCTCTCAAAGATTCATATTCCCTATCAGAATCTCATCTCTGTTGCAGTACATTTTATCAGGAAAAAACTCACAAGAAATATCATGTTCAAAATTTTTACATTCAGATAAAAACACATCACATAGACATGCCGTAAAATATGATTCTCTTAAATCAGTCATCAGACAATCCAATGTCAAACCTTGGAGTCTTGTAAATCGTAATAGCATATGCTAAACATGGTGGACATTGTTACGTTTTATTTTTAACTTTGTAGCTATCCGAAAATTGACATCGATTTTAAATTTTCTGAATTTTGGAAAGTACAACAAGCTTTGCCATTACATATTTAACAAATTTATTTTCAAATTGAGGTCCTGCAACGTTCCCTATGCAACCGTTTACCATTCTCATTTCAACATCGTTATTCCTTCAAAACATAACGCGCACACCTACTCTTATTGATAAAATGTCTTCTAAACCAGCAGTATCACTAACTTTTCTTGCAGTTAACTTGTTTCTTAAAATCTTTCTTTGTTTTAAACTGAGTGAAAAGGATATGTACTTTTGCCACGTCTTCAACTAAGTCGCCTATATTATGATTTTGATCACGTTTTTCAAATTTTTGCCATTTATCAATGAAAAGGTAGGTACTAATCTGACTTCTTCTCGCCTGAAAAGCCTTTAAATCCGCTCTGTTCTGTTTGTCCGACCGCCTTTCCGATTCTTCCGACCATACCATTTTCCGTCTAATGTTAGAACAGGTCATATTTTTATGATGGAACAATCGGAATACGGAATTTGAAGAACGTGTGTTGTAAGACATATCCACACCACAGTCATAATTTCCACCAATCAATTTTAGAAATTTAGTGCTTTGTATAACCGTCACAAAATAATATTGAATATTGTTGTTCTCGTCGAAAACAACAAAAAGGCTAGCGAGTCGGCCAGGTGGGACGGTCGATAAGGCGATGGGTCAAAAGACTTGAAAAAACTCACAGGCCCATTTTATTTCCGCTTACTTAGCGCCAATTAGACAATTAACGCAAACACAATTTAAACCGAAGTCTCATCAAAAACAAACGCATTTATGATAAAAATGTCGATTAAACCTTGCGCTTTTCTTTTGAATTTTCTTACAAGAATTGGCATGTGACTCGACATACAGTAGAATATTAAATTCACTGTTTTATTTTAAAACACTTTTGTAGTCACTTTTAGTTTTTTAAAGAACCTCAAAGTTAAATGAAACAGACTAAGGACAAATCGACATAATGCTTGTATATTATTCCAAACAGTAAATGGCATATTCATATCGTATAAAACGCAAACAAATGATAATGGATAAATGCCTAATATGAACGTATGCGGAGGAATCAATCAATCAAGTAATTGCTTTGAATCGGTCTCTATGCATACTGCTAAAAATATTCAAAATTGTTCATCTCTAATTTATTAGATAAAACATTGAAAAAGTCAAAATTAAAACTCGAAATTTTTGGATATTATATAATTTTTTACGCTCTATCAAATCATATATAACTTAACACAGTAAACCGTGCTGTACGCGAGAACAATATAATTCTCCATATAAAATTATAATATGCAAATTATATAATACTAACAAACCAAAAATAATAAATTAAATCGTCAAAAAGAATGGTTATCAATCAGAAGAATATGAAAATGAGATAAAAAACACTACTCATCGCTGGAAAACTTCAAGTAAATAGCAAAATATTGACAATTCAAATAATGGAAAAAATTTTTTGAAAACCTCAATGTATTTCTCAATTTCGACTCTAAAGAATTGAGAAAAAATAGTACCTCTGTGAAAACTTCACCTCTTTCTGCTGATACATTTTTTATAGGCTTCACAGCCAAATCTGCTTTCAAAGATCATGATTTTCGCGAAAAAACACGATATAATGAAACACTTAACTTCCGACCAAAATAAAAAATAAATAAAATCCGCAATGTGGTCTGGTTAGGACTATCGGTCCTGAAATAATAATTTTAATACGATCAAACCCGACTCGTTTTATTGACAAAATAAGCGAAAAAAACCGCTTCGGTAAAGATAGGACCCCTCCCAAAGTCAAACATATTATAGTAAGCTACCGCTTCCTATATGATAGTCAAAATATGCTTCTTAAGGCTATAGTCATTCTTCAGGAATTTGGGTACAGTTTGCTGGTTGTCTGAAAATTTTTAAATTTTATGTATCAGTAATTAACGAACCTTAAACTTTTTGAACAAATGCATAAAGTTGGTTTGTGACCACGCATGCGCAGAGGCGAATTCGTGGGGTTGGGATGGCGTCAAAAAAATTTCAAAAGGAAGAAAAATTCACCGAAAAATTGCACTAAGGGCCAAAAACATTATTTTTCGACGTTTCTCATTGAATTCTATCCATTAACATTAAAAAAGAAAACTAAAAAACGTTAAAAGTTTGAAAATTTGATTTTGCAGATCGGCGGGAGTTTTTTGGATTTATTACTGTTAAAACATCCACGCCCATATTTACTTGAGATAGAAGCCCAACTTACATACATACATTCTATGTCCTGCACAGAAGAAAGCTTTAATGGACTCTTTCATAAATTTTGCGTCTATGCCCTCTTTCGAGGCTCTCCGAATTAGATATTTATAAAATCAAACGTCAATTAAATTTAAAATTAACATTATTTTTTCATGATTTTTCTTCAACTTGCAGTGTTTGCGAACTAAATTAATATTTTATTTAAGTAGTGGATCTAGACAATCTATTTTGACGGGTTTCCATGGGTATTGGTGTGTACAAGGTACCACATAGGCGGTGGGCACACCTGGGCGTGGGGGTTTTGGGGGGTATGCACCCCCCAGAAACAAAATACCCCCACAGAAATCAAAATACCCCACACCAGAATTCAATTTTTTGAAAATTTTTCCGTTTTTTTTGCAATTTTTTGATGCCAATAGATAGTGCTTGATAGAAACGTCGAAAAAATGAGTGTTTTTTGCTCTTTTTTAAGGCCATTTTTTGACAAAATGTTGCCACCCCCCAAGTTTTTCTTGCTGCCTCATGGTTGGGGTCTAGGGTCCGGCTGGAACCCTCTTGAAAATCCGAAAGACTCGCTCAAATTAACAGACCACGAATTGAATTTTGGTGCTATGGCTTTTCACTCCATCGAGACCGACCTGAGTTAGCTGCCTATGTTTTACAGGTGTTCTTGTTTGTTAGAGTTTAGGTTGAAGAGATTGTTACAGGATGCGATCTGGGCTAAAGCGATGTTACTTAAATGAAGTTGTTCACGCCTTTTGAGTTTTAATAGAAGCGATAAATTGCGCTTTGTATAAGTTCAAAATTTTATATGCTAGGTCAAATTGAGGCATCTTTATCTTGCCCACTATTTAGATCCGCTAATTTCCTTTTTGTTTAGAAGCTTAGGAAAGTTACTCTTGTTCAGCTGCTAGTGCAACTTGATAATTCGTAATGAGTAATTAAATTAATCGTTCGCTCTTTTTGTACACTTTATATTACTTTTTTAGAATTTCTGTTCTCCAGATGCATCCCCAAGCAAAACTAGTTCATTTTTGCGCGAGCCAAAGATTTTGAGGATAGTACAAAGATTTCCGGAGTAGCATTTGTACATCTTTGTGCACAAAGTATAGGCAGCTTTTGACCGATTTTCAATTATACAAAAAAATCCGAAGTTTTTGTACAAAAAATATTTCGGAGTATATAGCTCGGACATATAATCCGCGAAATTTCAGATGAGCCCCGGCCATATAATCCTCGAAATTTTGGTTGAGGCCCCCGTAAATTATTGGTAGAAAAAAAGGTGTAATTGACCTTTAATTTTTGGCCAAGGATAGTAAAAAACGTCACAAAAGTGGCTAAAAAACGCATGTTTTTCTCAAAACTTACAAAAATGGGGGTTGGGGGCGTTAGTGGGACGACCAACTGTCCCTCTAAATGTCGGGCATGCGCAAACTATACCAGATAT
>JAVLUZ010000429.1:113245-140234 GCA_036768485.1 Mermis nigrescens
CATGTCCTAAGGTGTCACTAATGCGAAGTTGATTGTTGCTGGTCTTAATCTGAAAATATATGCTAAGGTCTAATGTAGCTCTTGTCTACTACTTTTCAAAACTGTCAGACAGCTTGAAAATCGGACAGTTAAATCTTCAAGCACGACAAAACGACTCTTTGTTGCTTGACATGATTAGTCATAAAGCTATTTCGAATGATTTTTTTCATTTAGCAAAGCTGTGACGGATTAGAGTTTATGCTGTTGTACTAACTCCACATTTGCAAACTGTACTGAATACATAATTCAAATTATACAAGCCATCCTTGCATATACCAGTTTGACAAAGCAAGATTTATATTTCAAATCAAATTAAGCAAATTTGAGAAAAATAGCTTGTCGCGTTGCAACACATTGGACTAGTCAATCGCGAGTGAGATAGATAGGTCGTCAACGTATTTGTGAGATAATATTAAAGGCCCAGAATGTATTAAGCCCAAAGTTTTTGATACCGATATATGAAGATAAATTATTTTTAAACATTTTAATTCTATGTTTGTATATGTGTGCATGTGTCAGCTACATTACTGTTTTCTAGGGAGGTTTGGGGTTCAACAACAGAATGGCTACTGACCCCACAAAATAGCTGCGACCCCCCAAGAATTCTCGATTTTAAAATTGTAAAAAGTGTGCCATTTCACGCGTCTTTATCTCATTTTCACCCTGAATTCTTAAATTTTCGGGCGTCATATCATACATGGGCAAGGTAGAGGTACCCAGAGGTGAAGCGGGTGAAGTCCAAGAATCGTCATATAGTACATTATAATCGGTTTTTATACATGCACAAAGACGGCCCCGAAATGTCGTACGGTAGAGAAGCATACAATGTGCAGGTAAGCTGCGTTTCGAGACGCTTATTACTTAAGTTTAGCCAATTTATGGGTTTCAAGCGATAAATGAATACAACAAATTGCTTGATGCAGCGCGAAGCGTCGAAAAACTATATATTTTGTACCTAAAATTTTCGACCTTTTTCGTAGTGATCTCGAAAATTGCCTTGCTGCACCGTCCGTTTTCTCAAAATCGCGCGGAAGTACCTGATTTTCCGAAACATTAGGTTGGAGTAACACCACATCCCTCACCCCCCTGTGCCCATGTGTGCGTCATATACACACTTTTTGACTATATTTTGATCAATTTATACAATGTTTTAAAATTTTTCTTTCCCGGAATGTTTCCTGTTTTTATGTCCTACAAAGATCGAGCATTGTCTGAAGCGTCAAAAACACTAACGTCAAAAACAGTGTTTTTGACGTGTACCCAACGTTTTTTTAGCCCAAAACAGCTTTTTACAAATTTTTTCGATCCTGACCCCCCAGAATTCCCATGCTGTACATGTATGGCCGGCCATTTAAGGTCTTGAATTCCAAATACCTTTAACTCAATTCTGAGTAAACAAAATTCCTTACCGACTCACTTTTTGATAAATAATTTGTTGTATACAACAAGGTCTCAAAAGGTCGTAGCAAATGAAGTTTTAACTTGCATTGACCAGCTGCTGGCCTGCAATACGCCTTTACCATTCGCTTTGGATCAGCTCTGGATAAGAATATACGAGTAGGTACTAAGTGAATTCTAATAAACCTAGGTGCAGCAAAAAATTTTATTTAAAATCTAAAAATTAATAAAAAAATTTAAAAAAATTAAGAAAAACTGAAGCTGCAGCGGCCGTCATTTTTATCGCAAAAATAAAAACAAGGCAATTCAAAAAGCAGCATGTTGCACAAAATTTCATTGACCTTGTAAGACAAGATTTACCTGTAACATATGACGCCGAAAACGCTTGAAAATACACAATTTCTGGCCAAAATCACTTAAGCAACACGCGCTAAACTTTCTCAGAGCTCTTCAGCGGGGGTATACAATACCCCTCTCACTCTCCCTATATGGATGCATGAAACATATGTGCATATACAAAAAGCTACAAAAAAAGCCCCACATTACAGGTTACTACAAGCTCGAATTACTACATAAAATTGCCTGGGTTAGTAGTAAGGCCTGTTTCCCTAGGGAGCAATGTTATAACATAGCCTGTGTTATAGCATAGGCGAGGACGCAAAAATCTGCGCCCTGGCTTTTCTCAGGGCGCAAGAATTGGGCGTGCCCGGACCTGCCCGGGGAGGGGGCGCGTCCAGCCCAGGGCCAGGGGCCCAGGGCCAGGGGAGAGGAAATTTCCATGGGTAACCCCGGGTGTTATTACCCAGGGGGTTATTACCCCGGGGTTATTTTTGAAGAGGCGTAAGTCAAGAACCAGCACTCGGATCAGGCTCAAATTTTCAGAGTATGTCAAGTACATGTAAGGTATGCAATGTACAAAATTTTAGCGCGCAACCTACAGTATATCAGCATTAGTTTACACTTTTGCATAAATCAAGAACCAATGCTTGGATTTTGTTCAAATTTTCAGGAAATGATGTATATAGGCGAGGCATGCTATGCACAGAATTTCAGCGCGCAGCCTACAGTATACCAATTTACTTTACACTTTCTCATATAGTACTTTAACTTTAGGGATAGAGGGCGGATTTGGCTCGAAACTTCCAGGGTAAGATATATAAATTGTTGCTGCGCTATGTACAAAATTTTAGCGCGAAACCTACAGTATACCAATTTTTTACAATGCTCCCAGGAAAAATTGTGTGCACGCGCTCAGGCAGGGGCCCAGAGTCAGATAGGGGACACTACCGCCACTTTACACTGTATGATTTTCGCCAATCTACGTCAAACACTCATTGATTGATCGTTGCGTGCTCGCTGAAATGTTGCCACAGATTAGCTAGAATTAGGGCATTTTTGTAATCAGGTTATAATGATTATTAGCAGTGTGCAAGTGAATCACCTTGGCAGCTTTAGGTCCTTCAAAAAACAAAACATTGCCATGATATATTTTTATTTGGAACTCTGGCACCAAAGCATTTTGAATTTTCTCTACAGCTTCAAGCCCATATTTATCTTCATTAATGCTAAGATTAGCTTTGTGCATCAGTTCTAATGCTAGCTGCCTTTGTATGGTGTGCCGCATCTTATCTCCTTTCCTAATAGACTCCCATTTTGGGCTCTTGTCCAGCTTTGCTATTCCTGTTACAACAGCTCGAGGTAGGGATAAATTATCATTTGAGGTGATTTCAATATATCCACCTCCATTTTTACAAAACTCCCTCACATCAGGTTCAAGGCCAGTTCCGGTTTGTTGTTTTTTGTCAATAATAACTATTTTGAAAGCTATGTCCTCGCTCAAGCAAAACTCGTTCTTAGACTGGGCTACATTTTCTATAATGCTCAAAACCTTGTCAGCATTTATATACTCACGTTGAGTAAATGGAACTAATACAGGCGCATGAAGGCACGGCTGTCTAATTTCAATACCTACCAAAGAGTCAGGAGGACAGTCATGCAACATCTGCTTGATAGCTTCCTCAAAAATCTGCTCAAAGACCTCAAACAGATTAGGGCATTTCTTAAACCGCAGCAAAAATGCTCTTGCAGTTGTCTTAAACCTACGAACAAAAATCTCTGGGAACTCATGTACTTCAAAGTATTTATTCAGATCCATTTTTAATGTAAGAACTTTATGGAGTTATACTTGCCCATATTTATAGACATACAATCAAAATCTATAAATACTAATAATGGTCTACTGTTTAACTACTCTTTTTAGTACGATAAGGAGAAAATGGAAGAAATCAGGGAAATCCAAAAGCGTCTTTTTCTGGATGAGGAGAAGAAGCCCTATGGCCGGTCCATCAAACCGGCCATAGAGCTATGTGGGAGAAACTTGGATCGGCCCATGTACTCCCTAATGATCCAGCTTTGCTATTTTTGTCAGAAAAATAGTTCTGAAAGGGACTTTTTCGAAACAAATTCTGGCAGGTGGTACTTGAACGTCCAAATGTGCCCCAGGTGCAGCGAGTTTAATAGAGCCATGCAGGAAGCGGGCAAAAGAGTGCTGAAGCGCTATTCTGATCAGCAGGCTGAGGAGGAGAAGGCCAAAACAGCTTACTAAGTCTATAAATATGGGTGCGCGCTAGGTATATTATATATGCAGCTTTAAAATAAACGAAAGCATGTCTTCACCCGGTGAACTAGCGTACCATCATTTTATCCGAAAGCTTATTGAAAAAGCTAACAATCGCTACTTGAGCGTCAGAAATGTTCAAAGTATAGGCTCCTGTTTCTGGGGTTACATGAGCGATGCGTTTAAAGAGGAACAGCGCGAAATTGATAAACGCGAAGCATTTTGGATTTTTGCATTGAGACTGAAAGCAGCCATTTTAAACAAAGATGTTGATTCTTTGTGTGGCTTGTATGCTGGCTTTTGATCAAAATGGAAAGAACATGTGGGAAAACATGTATGATAACTGTATTTTGCAACAAGTAGATCGTTTGTTGTGAATTTACAGTAAACTGTGCGTTTTCTAAAAACGCAGGCTCCCGTTGCTCTTAACCTCCACGTGGTGGGAGCCGGAAACGATCCGTTTGATCGGCCAATAAGAGCATAAATATTAAAAAATAAAATAAAAAATGTAAAAATGGATAAATTGTTGACAAAATTATATTACGACCCTCAAACTGGGTATACTGGGGCGAATCAACTTTTTGCTCGAGTGAAAAAGTTACGTCCAGCTACAAAATTTGAAAAGGTAAAAGCATGGCTGGAAAAGCAACCCACGTATACACTACACAAACCTGCAAAGAAACATTATTCGCGTAACAAGGTAATTGTTAGCGGGGTTGATGAGCAGTGGCAAGCAGATTTGGTTGATCTACAATCGTTAGCCGACCACAATCATAATTTTAAGTACCTACTCAATTGTATTGACATTTTCTCAAAGTATGCATGGTCAGTGCCACTTAAATCAAAAACTGGTAAAGAAATTATTGCATCTTTTCAGAAAATTTTCAAATCGTCGGGCCGTAAACCATATAAACTGCAAACGGATCAGGGAACTGAGTTTACAAACAAGGAATTTCAGCAATTTTTGAAATCTCAATTTATTGACTTTTTCACGACCAAAAGCGAAATGAAAGCTAGTATTGTTGAGCGGTTTAATCGTACGCTTAAAGAACGCATGTGGCGATATTTCACTAAAAAGAATACATTTAAATATATTGACATTTTGCTCGATTTGCTTGAAAATTATAATAATTCTTTTCATAGGACCATTGGTACATCCCCGCTAACGTTACCTATAAAAACGAAAGAGAAATTTTGAACAAAGCATTCAGAATTGATAAACCGAACGTTGTTTTTAAATTTGATATTGGTGATAAAGTTCGTATAAGTAAAGTGAAACGCACATTCGAAAAAGGATTCTGGCCCAACTGGACCGAAGAATATTTCATTGTTAAGGAGAGGTTTGCTCGCACACCACCCGTTTATACTCTCGAAGATCAAAAGGGGGAAAAATTAGAGGGTGTTTTCTACGAAACCGAGTTGCAGAAAATTAGTGCAAAATCAGATGATTTATTTGTGATTGAAAAAATTATAAAAGTTCGTAAAAAAGGCAAGAAAACTGATTATTTGGTGCGCTGGAGAGGCTACCCGCCTAAATTTGACTCGTGGGTTTCTGATATTGTAAAGCTATAAATAGTAAGTTAAATCTTAAGATCAAAAATGGAGTCTATTGGTCAGTGTTTTTTCAATCATATTCTACATCGTTTATCACAATACGCACATTTGTCTAATGATGCCATTGGTGATTATTTTTGGCCAAAAATGAGCAACCAGTATAGGCAAACATTGCTCAAATTTGATGATCATGCTATTTTGAGCTTCTCAAAGTTTATCAGAAAACGCCTGAAAAAGGGCGATCTTTGCCTGCTGTTTAACTTGTGGGAATTTTTAAGCCCTGAGGCTAGGTTTTACTTTGCGAACCTCCATACAAAAATCATTGATGACCACATAACTTCATCCATGTCATCAGTATTGATCTAAAAATTTGTAAAGTTTGGAATAATTTTTGTAAAGTTTGGAATATTTTTTGTAAAGTTTGGAACATTTTTTGTAAAGTTTGAAATATTATGTATCTAACCTGCATTTCTCAAGCATTGTCGAAACTATTTTATATGCTCTGTGCAACTCATGCTCCTGTTTTGCACCTGTAAGGATCAATTTTCCGCTTGTGAACAGCAAAAATTTTATATTTCTGAATTTGTATATTAAGCCAGGAAACAATTCCACTTCAACATGCATTTTCTTTTCACCAGCTCATAAAATTCGCAAAGATTAATCGCAGGAACCCTAAATTAGCAGAGCCTACAAACATATGGGGTTTCACCTTTAAATCATCACTCCTAGCATTTAATGCATCTACAGCTGCTTTTATAGCACTTTCACCATCTTTCACTGTTTTGGCTCCAACACATACAATTTTACCTGATTTGAAAATCAGTAATGTTGCCTGAGGTAGTCAAAATACAATTCACAAATCCCAAATAATTGTATTGTGCGGTCTTTGGTAATTTCTGGTATATTTCTTCAAGGTTAAGCGTATGGGGCAGTGCTGTAGTCAGTAAAATATTTTGTATAGTCACCATTTTTCTATAAATACTTCCTGATAAACTTATATTTCATATTGATTCGAACGTTAAAAAACGACTTTTGCAGCCCACGCGTTTTGGCTCATTTTAGGCGAAAAACGTGCGTTTTCCTCCGTTTTTCGCGCCTTGCGTCTGAAGCTTTCATGCTATGAAGTTTGGGTGTCCAGAATCGAAATCTACACGTTATTCTGCATCAGAATATGTATTATATGTATATCTAAGGGCCCAAAAACCTCCGTCATTTTCCCTTCAAAGTTGGCAAACTTCGAAATTAAGAGCACGTTATAAGATAGGCACTAAGAAGGCGAGGTTTCTTAGAACCGCCCTAACTTTTGATTGGCTCATCGTATTTCAATTTGGGTTTGCAGTTTATTATAGTACGGACAATTTCCTATCTGATAGTACCAAATCCAATAATCTAACCTGGAAATAAGTCCCGTCATTTTTTAAAAATATCGGAAAAATGTATCGTTTTCAGCCAGATTGGCTTACTGTAGCAGTAAGTACGCGTAGTATAATAACCCACGCAAGGAGCACATGACTGCTGTACGTACCTACGCATATATGTCTGTTGCATAGGTACATTGCTTAGGTACATTGCCTTAGTGCACAGCGTGATGAATGGTACACACACACACACACACACACACACACACACACACACACACAATTTTGGCAATGGCGATGCAAGACGTAGATTAAAGAAATTGCCCATGGCAGAGTTTCGTTATTATATTTTTTAATTATGAAACAACCAGTACTGAATTAACTTAATTGTTATTAATTGATCTAATTGAATTATCAAATTATGAAGCAATCATAATATTAAATTAAGCTGATTTAGTTATAAATTAGTCTTAGCGCATCAATGAATAATTAATTTTTATATTTTGGCAAGGTATCGCTTTTGGGTAATTGACGAATTATTAATTTTTGAATTTTGGCAAGGAAGCGCTCTTTTAGAAATGGGAATATTAATTTTAAGTAATCAACCTGCAATTATTTAATTACTAATTGTGCTCGACTTTAAGAAGCTAGATTTCAAGCAACTGGTGCCAAATTAACGCCTTGTTGCAAAATAAGAGTATGTATCTCTTTTCGTACCAATTAAAAGAACGCTTGCTTATTTTAAAACGGAAGCAAAGAAACATAACAATAAGCTCAACTACCTTTTTCCAAGCAAAAAAATTAAAATTGATAATTTTCGAACAGAAAGCCTTTATAATAAATTTTGTTCTTTAATTAACATTTTGATCGCTTGGGGTCGCACTTATAATTTATGTAGGTACATACCTGTTTTAATGATCATGAGGTCAGTCATTTTGTGAATTGAGATGGATTTTAATACAATTTTTGAGTCCAAATAAACTATGGTCAAGAATTTGCTGAATATTCTGTGATTAATGCTGCATTCTTAATTAAATGCAGAAGACCAAAACAAGATAAAAAATTTTTGAGTTCATTTTAAATTGCGATAAAATTGAAATTTCTGCTAGATATCTTTCTTTAGCTTATTTGCGAATTAAGATCGAGCCCAACACCATCTTTCAACTAAATGCATAATGTATTTTTTGTGCTTTATGCGCAGCGCATACAACAGAAAGATGAAATCGTTCAAATAAATTTTTCGAATCTGTTGCTTCGCCGGCTTGGAAAAACTTTTTTAGTTATATTTGACTCAGCCCTCATCCGCACCGCACTCGTCAGAGCGATTGCATTTTTGTTGGTCATGAACTAACGTGGGTATATATAAGTTTGTAGGTAACTATGTAACGTAAGTTACGTTGTACGTATTGCATCTAAAACGCACAATCAGCGTACAGCAACAGACTGGCCTTTCATTTACATAATTTATGCAGTCTCAGTCTGACGATCAGGCTGAACGTGCTTTCATACAAGCTTCGTGCTGTGCGCCTTTTAATGCGCAGCTCGGGCAGAAAAAAATAGGATAAGAAAAATCGGAGCCAAAGTTCAGATCGATAAAATTAAAGTGACAAACGTACATACATGCAGCCCATTCATTCTGTACGCGTACAATTAATGTTCTGCGCCCAGACAAAAAATATTACTAAGGAGACGCAATTTTATATCTTTTGTAGATTAAACTGAATTCTTTCGGTCCTTGTTAATGCACTGCAGTAGGTATACTTACATATTAATTGTCTTAAAAAAGCAGCTAGTTATGTAATGGTTGAAAATCTCATAAAATTTGAGTACATTAACCAAAAGGCCTTAAATTTTCAAACAAATTGATTTCACGCTTTGAATATTACTATGCAATGCACGGTACAAATAAAAATTGTTTAGAAATGTAGAAATGATAAATTTGTTAGAATGAAATAATAAACAGTAGAAATGATAAATTTGTTAGAATGAAATAATAAACAGGCACGTAGCTGTGGGCGGGACTGGGGGGGGTCCGGACCCTCCCAAAATTCATAAAAAAACGGAAAAATAGTACTTTTAACACATTATTTTGTGCTACTTTTGGCTTAGACCCCCCCAAAATTGTGTTGGTCCCCCCAAAATAGGAGGGCCAGCTAAGTGCCTGAAACAATGCAAGAATGTGGTAATATTAATTTTAAAATTTTCATTTCTCATCCTGTAAGAGTCATGTAAAAATGGGCCTAATTTTAATCATCTACCCAGCGCAGTTATTAAGATCACTGCAATAATACGAAATTACATGCAGGTAATATGTATAGTTTTAAGTTTCATTGTACGTTCATTCTCAGAAATTTTGTTTTGATGCCCGAAAGGTGGTATTTTATCAGCAAAATAGGAGATGCTTGCTTTTCAGAAATCATTCAGCGTTCATGCACAATTACGCTCATATGTATGTACTTATAATCGGGTACATGTAGGTACGTATAAAGCAAAGCCATGCCATGTGATGTGTAGCTCGCTCCCATGCACACTATATCGTTGCAGCATGGCACACAATGCTCATCCAATCATAATTCAGATACGCGGGACAACACAATTTTGGCCACGCCCACTTTAGACTGAGCTCTGAATTGGATTTTTAACGTTCGAATCAATATGTAACCCAAAAGGTAAAACTTCAAATTCTTAATGACCAACAGGACATATAAATGCTGTTTTTTCGCGAGATTTATTATCGAGTGGAATTTGCCAGTATCCAGATTTCAAATCTAGTGTGCTAAAATATGCAGCACTGCCTAAAGTATCAAAATAATCATCTAGTTGCGGAAGAGGGTAAACTTGCGTTTTAGTGATGTCATTTAACTGTCGATAATCGACGACTGGCCTTAGGGAACCGTCCTTTTTTCCAATGAGAAATAATGGACTTGCCCATGGGCTAGTTGTAGGTCGAATAATTTTATCCGCAAGCATTTCATTTATAATTTGCTGCATAGATTCTTCTTCTAGAATGCTTCAACACGATAAGTTTTTCCAACAACGGGTGGATTATCCCCTGTGTCAATATGATGTTTCATCAAGGGGGTACGACCGAAAGGTTCGTTTTTTAGTGCAAAAATTGAGTCGTATTTTAGACATAACTCACGAATTTGTTGTTGTTGTTAGAATCAACGGCGGAGCCGTTTAAAAGCCTTATTTATTGATGCGAAAAAGTTCTGGTGTCCTATCATCCAAAGATGAAACATGTGACACAACTTCTGCATCGGAGGTTAAAGAACCAATTATGTCACCAGAGTCAATGCGAATTGGCGCTTTAGAGATATTACAGACGCGAACAGGTATTAAAGGTTGTGAAGCATCGACTAGTAGATGGAGCAACAAAAAGTGAAGTTTTTTCCATAAAAATCGGGATTTGGTTCCGAATAATGCGAAATCAAAATTGCAAGAACCATGACTTATGTACAGGTGTAATTAATTCATGCCTAGTTTGTATGATAACAGGCCTGCAACGAAACATGCACACACACAACACCAGAGGTAGTTGCGTTGGGTTTTGCGCGAAATTGCAATTTTTCATGAGATGAGAGTAAATTAACCTTTATGCCGTTTATAAAGCACAAAGCTCAATAGGATTAACCCACATGAGTGCGGATTCACAAAATCATATCCTAAGAGCATGTCTTCCGGCAATTGATCAATTATAGCAACTGAGGTAGTAATAGATTGTTCCGCGATTGTTAAGGTCATATTTACTTTATAGCGAACGACTTGTGCAATTTCGCCTACACCATGCAATAACTTGCGAAACTTGTTTAGGTGGTAAATTGAAACCAAGAATGCAAGAATGCAGATGTGGTCATCATGGTGACCTGTGAACCTGTATCTATGAGAGCAGGTACCTCAACGCCATGAACTTTAACGAGAATAGTGGGTAAATTTGTTCCAGCGTGACTTACAATAGGAATATTAGATCTAAGATGTAAGACGGAGGCAGATTTATTTTCAGAAGTTGCAAGACGACGTTGTAAACGTTCGTACTCTTCGAGAAATTCTTGCGACGCGGAATAAATTAGGACGCTGGCGCTAGATTCTGGCCCTTTCACAGTAACCGTGTTTACATCATGAGGAGATGTAGGGTTGGCTGCGGTGGGGGCGCATTCATGGTGGGCTGGTTATCTGCAAGTGTATGTGACATACGGGCGATTGAAATTATTATCGTTGCGATAGTTCGAGTTATAGTATGTTCCACGTTGTTTGTTTGGAAATTGCACGAAAGGTGTATTTTGGCGCGATTGGTTATTATAACGATTATCATAACGCGAATTTTGATATTGCGGCGAATTTGGTAATAATCATTACGATTTTGCCGAAAATTGATCGTGATTGCTTTGATTCAAAGCGATTATCATTATTCGCATAGTTAAATGAGCGATGTTGACTAGAATTACGATAACGTGATTGAGAAACGATGCCTATTTCATGAATTCAAACGCTGATGGCGAGAACGATTTCGCGCGAAAAAGAACGCGATTGGCTGCAATTGCTAGCCATAGAATTAGTATTCCGATCAGCTTGATTATTAAAATTAGCATTATTAGACGTTTCTTGCCTTTGACGCGTGAAGCATTCCTCATAAATGTGACCTATGCGTTTGCAAAAGGTACAATATTTACGAAGAATTTTCTGGTTTCTCAGCACGCGATGAGCGATGAAACGTTCATGACGTGAACGATTTGGATCATTTTGATTAGATGCGCGAGGAGTATCTTTAGGTACTACGCTGCCTACTGGAGCAGCTGTTACCGATACATAAGGCGTTACTGCCTTTTTATCCTCAAATTCTTTATTAGCAAATTCAGCGCTAAGCGCATTGTCCAAAAATTCAGCTAATGATGCTCTAGGTTTTTTATGATATGCCTCTTTCGAAATGTGTGGTAATAAACTTGTTTTAGTTGATGTCGCATTAGATTATTGAAATGTGGCGAGTCAACTTCAAGATAGGATCCGATTTAATTAACTCTTCGCGAAACGAGAGATATTGCGCTTCTAACCGATTCGTTAGTTGCTGTTTGTGTGACAAAACGATTAAAGAGCGCACGGTGTCCATAGGACAAAATTCGGTTATTAGCGCTTGTTTCATTTTGAATACGATTGTTGTATGTCAGCAGGTAACGAACGGTATAAACGCAAAGCATAAGGATCAAGAAATCCAGTAGCGAATTTTAAACGATCAGCTTTGTCAATATCATAGGTATTGGCAAGCGATTCAAATTCCGCAAAATATGCTTTCATATCCGATTTATCGCCATCAAAAAATTTTATTAGCAATTGCAAATTGCATTTGCTGCAAAATGGTCCGCGATTCAAGGAATCAGCGAGACGCTGAATCACCACGAGAGCATTCAGATGAAGAACCTGAACTATGCCTATGACGTGCCGTCTGCGCGATCGAGATTTGCGACGCGAGCTAATGGCCAGTATGATCATAGCTGTTAGATGAGCTGTCGTCAGAGAATTTGACATGCTTTTTGCTACTAGACAATTCAGGTGGAGGTGCAGATTCGGGTGTTAATGCCAGATAGATTTATCTCAACCGGTTGCATTTTGATATTAGAAGAATGCAAGCAGGATTATTAGGTGGTATTTCCACGTTTATAGGGCTAGGTACATAATTATTGAGTAAGATTTCTCCTTGAGGTGGAAAATACTGCAGCGGTGGTGGATTAAGTTGCTGCTGCGAAGTCGCAATAGAAGGATTAGTGTACGAAGGAAGGCGCATTACGATTTAATGGCAGCGACGGCCGAGATCGCGACGTCTGCAAAATCGATACCGACGGCTGCAAAATCGTAGGTATATTCTCCGAAAACCTGAGTTTTGCACTGTTTGCAAACCCGTTGTTTACAGGATTCTGTGACAAATTACAGATTTCCAGCGTGCGATTTGTACAACTTTGAGAGGTATTTTCAGGAATAGTTTCTGAAGGTGAGCGTGAATTTGATGCTCTGTTGCTAGTAGACAACAGTGAAGATGCCCTATGCGTACTTTGCGCACGATTTGCACTTTGCGCATTGAATTCCGAAAAATTTGCGCTTATCGATTGAGTGGTTAACGCGTTCAGCTACATTAGTTTCTATGCGATTCAGAACTGGTTGGGGTTTAAGCATAGTACTTAGCTCCAAACGCAGTTTACGCATTTCATCTGCATTTGCCTTTTATCTTGTCTGTGCGTAGAAAGATCCGAAAATTGTAAATGAATAGCTTAGAGAGCTGCGTTAGGGAGATCATTAGTCGCATTAGCATTAGCACGCTCTTGACGGCATTCATGCAGCGACTATGATTACTCTCTACGTCAGAATCGTGATTTTCGCGTTCCGAACTGGTTTCAGGATTATTTGCCGTGTTAATGGTAGTCGTATTATCGATCATTGTGACTTGATGAATTGTCAATATTAGGATCCGATCTAGTTAGCGAAAGTGATTAATGCGAGATCGTACGGTACTCAATGATACCCGTTCGGACTGTGTATTACTCGCGGCATGTAATGACGCGGGTAATTTATCATTATTCGCCTTAGTCATTACGTCTCTCGTAATTGTGTCATTACTCGCAGAATACACGCGCTATTAGAGTCAACAGGCGCAGTAGGTATTAAGAGCTGAAACAGGTGGCGTAGAAGGTTTTTTCAATTTAGCGGGCGAGTCCGCAAAACCTTTTTTCCTGCCATTTCTAGATATCAAAAATGTCGAAAAATGTGACCTTGGGTAAAATAAATTTCAGTACGCGGAAATTACTCCCAAATAAATGTTTCGAATTTGGCCTTGTTGATCCGAAAACAGGTTTTTTTCACGTAAATAGTACTTCCTACGTGAAGTAAGATATACCGGACGTGAAATGATCGAAAACAGGTAGGACTAAGCCTAATGCGCAAAAACGTGTACGTGGTTAGAAAACAGGTAGGTAAACACCCAAATGACGGAATTTCGTCTTCAAGAGAGAAAATGATGAGTCGTCGCCTGTGGGTCGACGTTTATAGAAAAATGCGAGCGTGAGAAATCGTCGATGAAAATTTTGACGGAAATAGAAAATAACGATGACTTTACCACGATACACAAAATCTTTACCACGGACGCTTACTTAAATTGCGCACTGCCACGATTGCGGCCGATACGACAACAAAGGTGAACGAAACGTTACACATTTTTAGATGACCAAAATGATAAATTTTTGGATCGAAAAAATACTTAAGACATTGATCAGCTCGGCTGTAGCTAGCAGCCTAAAGGAGGGAACGTCCAATGTAAATGAAGCCTGTTTCACAAGAGCCACACAGACCGGCCTAGCATTACCTTCGAGATTTACCTAGGTACGTAGGTACTTAAGTCTGCGCTTAGTGTTGGCCCCACCGCGTGGCTCTAAGGCTTTCGGATCTTTGGACCCTTACAGACCTTACGGCTTCGATCCCCTCAGCCCTAATATTGCTGGCTGCTTTTTCGTCGGGTGATCTCAGCAGCTACGCCCTAAGACCTAAGGCTACCTACCTAGTCTCGGAATTTGCCGCGGAGGTCAGTTGACCTATCTCTGCCTGCTGTAATTTAACTTTGTTTTCAATCAGTACCTGATCAGAAATGTTTTTGGTTCCTAATTTGTGTAGCACGCTGAACAATGAAAACAACAACAACGAGCTCTATGCTGATCAATCATCCTTAAAGATTAGATAATAGTTTTGATCAATTTTTATGTTTCTGAGAAATAAATTATGATTTTCGAATAAAATAAACTATCATACGGAATTTACCTATCAGTCCACTAGATGGGTGGAAGTCCTCGACGAAGGGATGATGGCCGGCCAAACCTCGGTATATCCAAAACCACTGGGTTGGTTTTCTATATTTTTATTCAACGATTAACACACGCCCTATAGCCGGGAAAACAAATACGTAAAAGAAAAAAATGACTATGTACAGTCGAGAATCACCGACCAACGAAAAACCAAACAAGCCAAGAACTAACTCGACCTTCCATACACTGGCCTCAAGGGCCATTACAGTACAATAAAAACAACAATCAAATTAACGTAATACTGATAAAATCTTTATCTCAGATCGAATATTATCGATTACACGAGCGGTATGCATTAAACAATTAATATTATCATACACTTAGCTCTACGATACCGGACAAGTATTTAAATGTTTTTTATTATTGAAAATTTGGGAAAATAATGGAAGACTGAAGGCATAGCCCACAGTGCACCGTCATGGACAGCTACTAGTATTGGCTATGTATTTGCTATTGCGAACTGCTAAGGCATGTTCGCCTAAACGTAATCCTCGCAGTTACATTAATTGCTATGCACAGTATCGTGTTTGTCGCTGCAGTTTAATTTGCTTTTGTAGTTGATTTACAATGGCTCAAAAATTGTGATCCATGCACAAGTTTTCGTGAAATAGACTATAAACTAGCAAAGAAAAATGCTCCGATGGAACAAAAAAGATGATTATACTTGGAATGTGGATTATCAAGGATGTAAAAGAAGGGGACTAGGAAAATCTACCTAAAGTCGCAAAATCTGCTAAAAATCATACTTTCTCTAAGCAACGGAAAAAATCGAAGTATATTCTGCGGCCAACAGATTAAAATAAATATTTAACCATAAAATGATTGAAAAAGCAGCACATTAGCTACGCAGTAGCTATGGGAAATGATGTTGAGTAAACTAACTGTCTTTCTAAGCCAATTGAATGAATGGTTTAAAACAGTAGGAAACACTTAAGTTGACTTGAAACAGACTAGATGTAGGTACACTAGCATGCCCTTAAGGATTGTGTGCACTAATCAATCGGCCCCTGCTTAGCTTGCTTCAATGCTCAAAACAAAATCAAACAATTTCAAATACAATACCACTTAGTTTTCTTTCGATCAGGATACGAAGCTAGTCAGCGTTGCTACTTGCCAGCAATTTAAAAAATAAACAATACAGATTCCGTTTATACACTCTTATCTGAAACTTTGAACATTATTTAAAAAGAAACTTTTTTAGAGGCCGCAGAATATGCTTCGATTTTTTCTGTTGCCTAGAGAAAGTATGATTATTAGCAGATTTTGCGACTTTAGGTAGATTTTTCCTAGTCCCCTCCTTTTACATCCTTAATAATCCACATTCCAAGTATATTCATTTTTTTTGTTCCATCGGAGCATTTTTCTTTGCTAGTACTCTACTTTCAATTAGCATGATTTGAGTACATCAATCAGTAAACACATATAGTAGCATACCACAATAATGACAGCAGTCCAAGAACGCGGAAAACAATATTGTTCTTAACATCAGCATTATCCTTTTTAAACAAGACAACCTTACCTTATTTAAAAAGATCAAAATTTTTCAGCATAATCTGTACGCAAATATAAAGTGTAAGGATAACGCTCAGATTTGGAAGTAAAATTAATTTGTAGTATAAACTACATATATAACAAATGGAAAAGTGCAAACTTTACATAACTACTAGGTGTAGAGAAAACTCACAGTCAGATTCCCAATTCTGATTTTACGGAGAAACATTTTGAAAAAAATTAAACTTCCGCAAGGCTCTAGAACTAAAGTTGATATGCAGTGTAAACTTTACACAACAACAGAGTGTAAAGAAAATTTCAGTCGGATTCGTAATTCTGATATTACTGTGATATTACGATCAACATTTATGAAAAAAATTAAGTCAACACAATGGACCGAAAACAAATAAATATCAGATGTAAACCACTTTGCACCACTGTTGAGTGCAAACAAAGTGGCGTATCACATTTGGTTTCTGGTTAATTTTTAGACTTGGGATTATGTCCAGACTCATAACTCCAGAACTTGGCAGAAAAAACAAGGCAGAAACACGTTAAACTCCCCCATTTTTTTGACTCTACATTTACCGAAAAAGCTAAATATTGATGTAAACAAACGCAATTCGCTGTGACGCGTACCCCTTAGAAAGTACTTTATTTTTATCCTATTTGACCTCGCCCGACTTCTGAACAGAGAAAGTGGCAAACACAAAGATGGACAAACCTGTATTTTCCATTGTCCACCACATTGTAAACTTTAAAATTCTGAACCTAACGCCCCATTGATTGTAAATAAATTCGGTTCGGGCCAGTTTGTAGCCCTTTGATTGTAGTACGTTTATATGTGCCAAACTTATGTTCCGAAAAATATGTTTGATATGATTTACCGATCAAAATACGAAAAAACCTGTTTTTTCGCCCATTTTACGCTCTCGTGATTTCGAAGTACACCCCCATAAATAAGACAATATTACGTTTTTTTTGAACGCGGCTTGCTTCGATGTGTAGCCCTTAGAAGTTACCTTATTTCTCTTTTATTCAATTCATCCAAACTCATAACCGAAAATGTTGGCAGAGAAATCTCGGACAAAACCTGTTTTTTTTTACTCATCCACTAGAGTGTAAAGTTTAAATCCCTGGTACTAATTGCGTATTGATTGTAGAAAAGTTTGCTGGCAAGCACAGGATAGCCCTTGATCCGTAGTACATCTCTGTCAGAAAAAAATTTTTAAATCTCATAAACCATTGTTGTTGGCAGGTATAAATAAGTCGAAAACTCGTCTAGAATATGTCTTTTACCCCCAGATTTCGCACTCTTTACACTCCCATTCGAGAACTAAGGCGAAATTCAAAAACAAAAAGTGTCAGCTGCAGAACATAAATAGATGAATAAGTCAAATGAAGTGCATGGTTTTGCCAAAAGAATTACAAATGAAAAAGTCAGCATTCAGAAGATTCGAACCCATTAGTCTTTTTCTGAATCTGCTTGCGGATGCGTGCTCACTGCGCCAACTCGACATATCGGCGGATTTTAATACTTAGTTAATAATTGAAGAATATTCATCATTCTACTAAAGTTTAAGAATAGTGCATTTATGATAATAAAAATAATTATTTATTAAAGACGAGTCAAAACCTCTGAAATAAGAAAAATCTGATCAAACAATATGCAATACGAAGTTATCTATCGGCATTAGAAAATAGATGTGGGTAAAATTCAAAGTTCACCTCTCTCATATCTCAACAAACATTGGCTGTAGAAAAGTTTAAACGTCGGATTCGTTATTCTGACCTTACGGAGAACAATTTTTAAAAAATTCATCATCCACGATGCTCTGAACGGAAAAAAATTTTTCAGTATAAAGTTTACACCTGCACTAATAACGCAATATTGATTGTAAAGTAACAAAGTAAATTTTGCCGTGTAGCGCTTAGGACGAGGCACATTTTAAAGATAATTACCACGTTCTGTCTACTAAGTGGAGAATATGGCAGGAAAAAAATATTTTTTGTCCCAGACTCTTTACAATAAACCGCCTCTAAATTTGAAAATATTACTTTTCGAGAAAAATTAAAAACACTTCCCTAGATTTTATAACTGTCTACCTTTTAAAACCAATCAGACTGCATAGAATGTAAAAATGAGTTAGATATGCTTCTGCACATGAAAACAGTACAAAACCGTCTACTCTACACTATATTGCGTTAAAAGAGGAAAAAATTGTTATTCGAGATTTTGTGACCCCTACATTATAAAACCAATTGGACTGCACAAAAACCAAAATTGAGTTAGATAAGCTAAAAACAAGCAAAGAGTAAAAAACCCGTATACTTTACATTTTTATGCAACAACCATTGAGTGTAAAGAAATTTTAAGGTCAGATTCGTAATCTACTGCTCGGGGGCAAAATTTAAAAAAATTGGCCCTCCGCAAATTATTTGATTTTTCGCTTAACACTTTACACACTCATTGCCAACTCGGTATTGAGTGTAAACAGAAAAAAGATGGGCATCGAATTTTTTAATTATCAATCGATTAAAAAAACCGCACCTCCCAGATGTGTGCCGTTATAGCTGTCAGGGGGACACAAATTTCGCACTCGCCGTGAAAAACATATCAGCGACTGCAGATAAGGGTCGACCGACTCGGGCCGATCGATAGTCACCGATTTCGCTCAAAATTTCACCGAAGGTAGCACTCAGTTGATAATGAAAAAATGTAAAAGGAATTTTTATAATATCGCGCGCTTCGTGAGATATAGCGCCGTTTATACCTACAGTATGCCCAAAATCCAAAAAATTGAATGCTCGAACATTTTTTGAAATATCTTCTGCAATATTCAACATTTTTTCAAAATATTTTTTTTGTTTAACGTATTAATAAATAACCTATGCAATAATTGTAAATTTCCATACGTACAATGCGAATATAGGCTACAGTATGCCAAAAACTACAAATTTTTGATGTGTGACTTCGACGCAAATATTGGAAGGATCGGATTCGATATTAAATATTTTACGTATACCATTAAAAAGAACTTTTTTCGTCTATAAGTTAGCAAACGGGCAAAGTTGTCCGGATTTTGGTTAGAGACCTAGAAATGGTCATTCAACGGTATGTCGCTACGTGTTTTGCGCATCAGAGCATATGTAGGTAGGATGTATATGTACATCATAGGTAGCGCGTTAGCGCGTACCTATAATATACTTGGGTACCCCCCAACACCTGGGCACCCCCCCTACAGCTATAACGGGACACTTCTGGAAGGTGCGGTTTTTTTTAAAAGAAAGATAATAAAAAAATTCGCTGCCTGTATTTTTTTGTTTTTCTTGAAACTCAAAATTGACTGTGTAAAGAAGGTGTAAAGTTTTTGTGTAACGTTATAACATAGGACAAATTTTGGGACCTTTTTACTGCGGCATGTGGACAACTGAGTATTGATGACTCGAAGGATTGAACAGAATAGGATAATAGAGGGATGAATTCTACAGATGACACTTTTTTTGTTTTTTGAAATTCGCATTATTTATCGAACGGCAGTGTAAAGAGTGCGAAAATCTGGGGGTGAAAAAGCACTTTTTGGTCGAGTTTTCAACCTTCCTATGTCCGATACTAACTCCGGTTATGAGGTTTTTAAAATGTTTTCTGACAGAAATGTAGAGCGGATCAAGGGCTACATTCTGCATATAAGCAAAGTCTTCTATGCTCTATGGTGAGTTAGATCCTGGGGTTTAAAGTTTACACTCTAGTGGATGGTGTAAAAAAATGGATTTTAACTAAGATTTCTCTGCCAAATTTTTCCGCTTATGAGTCAGTGCAAATCGAAGACAGCATTAATAAAGTGCCTCACAGGGGCTAAACATCGCAGCAAACCGCATTTAAAAACACGCAATATTGAGTTATTTGAGTTATTTATGGGGGTGTAAAGTTCGAAATCAGAGGTAAAAAATGGGCTAAAAAACACGTTTTTTCCGAAGTTTGATTGATAAATCATGCCAAATAATTTTTGCAACAGAATTTTTGGCACACAGGAATGTACTACGATTTAAAAGCTACAAATTGTACCAAACCGAATTTCTTTTAAACTCAATGGGGAGTTCGGTACGGAATTTTAAAGTTTACAGTGTTCTAAATGGTGGAAAATACGTTTTTGTTGCGTTTTTTGTTCGCCACTTTCTCCGTTCAGAAGTCGGGATAAGTCTAATAGAATAAAAATAAAGTGCTTTATATCGGGTGCATGTCAAAGCAAATTGTCTATACATTAATATTTAGCGAGTGTAAAGTCAAAAATTTGGAGTTTTAAATGCGTTTCTGTCTTGTTTTTTCTGCCTGCTTCTCCGGTTACGAGTCAGGGACACGTTTATCAAGTCTAGAAATGGACCAGGAATCAAATTTGATATGCCAGTCTGGCGCATATGTTTACACTCTACGGTGTTGTAAAGTAGTTTACACCAATTGTTAGTTTGCCCATAAAACATTATGTAGACTTAATTTTTTCATAAATATTAATCGTAATATCGGAACAATATCAAAATTACGAATCTGACTAAAATCTTCTTTACACTAGGTGTTTACATGAAGTTTACACTACATATATATTTATCTTCGTTTTTGAGCATTCCTGAAACCTAATTTTTTCTTGGAGCCTAGAAGTTTTCAAAGGATCAAATGTGAGACGTCACGTAGGCGCGTTTATTTACATCCAACAGTGATGTAAAGTAGTTTACATTCATTGTTTATATGTCCTCAGACCATTGTAGAGACATAATTTTTTCATGAATGTTGATCATAATATCCGAGTAATTTTTTACACTGCATGTTAGCCTTTGTTCTAGAGCATTGCAAAAATCGAAATTTATTCCTGAGATATAAAAATTTACAGGGAATGAAATATATACGTCAATTGGGCGCGCTTGCTTACACTCAGCAGTATTGCAAAGTGGTTTAAACCTAATGTTTATTGTCTTTAAAACATTATGGAGACTCATTTTTCCATAAATGTTGAAAGAAATATCGGAGCAATATCAAAATTACGAATCCGACTAAAATATTCTTTACGCTATGTGTTTGTGTAAAGTTTACGTTACGTGTTAACCCTAATTCGATAGACTTGCAGAGACTTTGTAACTGAAGTCAAGAAATTTTCAAGGATTCATATGTGAGACATCAATTAAGTGAGTTTGTTTACCCTCAAAAGTAATCTAAAGTGATTTAAAAATTATGTTCAAGTGTCCTTAGATCATTGAAGAGATGTAATTTTGTCTTAAATGGGTTGCATTAAAGTTAAATCTTTCTTAGCCGTGTTTATAATATGTTTCACAAAATCTTGCACATGGAGAGCTATCGTTTAATTGATGTAAATTGCCTGCAAAAGTGGTTTAAAATGAACCAGCAATCACACTACTGTGCACAGAAGTCGACAAAGATATACAGCTTTATTGTAATCATGTACATTAATAAGCCGTAAACTGTTAGTATTCTCTACACCTAGTAGTTGTGTAAAGTTTGCACTATTCATTTGTTGTTAATATGTAGTCTATACTACTAATTTATTTTACTACCAAATCAAAGCGTTAGTGTTCCTTACATTTGATATTTGCGTGAAGTTTTTGAATTTTTGCCGAAAATCTTTTGATTATTTTCTTCATCGCAAATTCAAACACCCAATTTTCAATTTGAAAATTGACCCAATTTTCAATTTGAAAATTGATCCAATTTTCAATTTGAAAATTGAAAATTGGGTGTTTTCAATTTCAAAAGTCACAACACATTGTGCTTGTGTATTGATTGAGTGAGGATTTGCAATGTGAATTCGTTGGTTAAATTTTTGTGCTTGATTATAAGTGAACTGCACATTAAGAAGAAATAACTTAATGCAGTTTTAATTTGAAAATGGATGGTGTCAATAAGGTTGTCTTGTTTAAAAAGGATAATGCTGATGTTAAGAACAATATTGTTTTCCGCGTTCTTGGACTGTTGTCATTATTGTGGCATATTACTGATTGTGTTTACTGACTGATGTACTGAAATCACGCTAATTAAAAGTAGTGTACTAGCAAAGAAAAATGCTCCGATGGAACAAAAAAGATGAATATACTTGGAATTGTGGATTATTATGGATGTAAAAGGAGGGGACTAGGAAAAATCTACCTAAAGTCGGAAAATCTGCTAAAAATCACACTTTCTCTAAGCAACGCAAAAATCGATGTATATTCTGCGGCCTCTAAAAAAGTGTCTTTTTTAAATAATGTTCGAAGTTTCAGATAAGAGTGTATAAACGAAATCTATCAAGGTTACTTTTTTAAATTGCTGGCACCTGATTGATAGAAAACTAAGAGGTATTGTATTTAAAGTTGTTTTGTTTTATGAGCATTATAGCAAGCAAAGCAGGAGCCGATTGATTAGTGCACACAATCGTTTCGGGCATGCTAGTGTATCTACATTAAGTCTGTTTCAAGTCAACATACGTGTTTCCTACTGTTTTTAACCAACCATGTCTTCAATTGTCTTCGATGTTTGCTATTTCATTCAATTGGCTTGGAAGACTGTTAGTCTACTTAATATCATTTCCCATAGCTACTGCATAGCTAACGTGCTGCTGTTTCAATCATTGTTATAGTTGAATATTTATTTTAATCTGTTGGCCGCAGAATATACATCGATTTTTTGCGTTGCTTATAGAAAGTGTGATTTTTAGCAGATTTTCCGACTTTAGGTAGATTTTTCCTAGTCCCCTCCTTTTACATCCATAATAATCCACAATTCCAAGTATATTCATCTTTTTTGTTCCATCGGAGCATTTTTCTTTGCTAGTACTTGTCTACTTCACTTTCTCCATGAGCGTGGGGATTAAGGGAAGGGCGTATGCACCACACGTGGGCGTGGTGTCAGGGGGTCTGGACCCCCCAGAATTCAAAGTCAGTTCAAAAGAGCGAGCACATATCTCCGTTGATGACATCATAGGCTATCTGCCTGTGCCACAATGTATTGATGGGCACTTAATTTTTTCTGACAATGCTATTTCAAAAATTTGATCAAATGATGCACAGTTCTAAAATAAGCTTGCATTGTCCAAACTCCAAAGCAACTACTGTTGGCAAAAAATGCAAAAAAAGACCTCCAACCAACTGATAGCCTATGATAAAGAAAAAGTCAATATGCAGACTAGCAAAATATCAAGTGGGCTTCCAGGCAGAACGTCATCAGCTATTTCCAGAAAGGCATCTCATTTAACGAATGAACGTATCAAATCGAACCTTGATCCCCAAAACTGACTGAAATGCTTTCATCAGATCTTGCCACAAGCAGCTAGGTGGGAAATCGAGAGCATTGCTTATCTGTAACATAGATCATCATCAAAGAATGATGATTTCTTCAAGTCCTTCTTACTTGCCTTTACTTCAATATCCCTTGAAGTATCTAGCATGACTCCTTATAAAGATCGATCAAATGAAAGAAACGCTACTTATAACAATTTGCCATCTAGCAAATCATCTACATCTGATGAAGAATCAGAGTGCAATAACCCATGCCAGCCAAATACTTTTAAACCAAAAAGGAAGGTTTCAAAATATGACACATTAGCAGGATCTAGTGCGCTGCCTCAAACAAGCAGGGGCGGATTTAGGGGCGGGGGGCGGGGGAGGGGGCGGCCGCCCCCCCCCCCTATTGGCTCAAAATAGTGCGCAAAATTAAGCATTTTCGAGCGATTTTTAGCGATTTTTGGGTTAAAACGGCTAATTTTTCCGCCTAAGTCAGGGTTCCGCCCCTCCTTAGGGGTACCGCCCCCCTTAGGAAAATCCTAGATCCGCCACTGCAAACAAGTAGTCCTAAATAAACAAAATGCTGGTTTCAAGGCAGACCTGTAGTTTTCAAGATGTGCTCGAAAAGTTGAATGGAATAAAGCCTTGCATACCGTATCTATTCTCCAATGATCGAGTTGCAGAAGATTAAGCCATGTGCAGATGAACTTGATAGGTTATGGTCACACATTGACAGCAAAAAAATTAGTGGGGGAGTCTGGATGAAGTCAAATGCCAGTTTATATACATTGGAAAGCGCTTGAAATTGAGCTGAGAACACAAAAATGTCAAAAATTTCCGACGCTTTGCACCGAATTTACTGTTTTTCTGCGTGTCTTGTCTTCTAGCCTGCTGAAAACCGCTCAAATTTGAGCTTGACTTCCGGAATATGTCAAAATTTTTCCGGCGCTCCGCAACGGATTCATTGTTTTTCTGTTACTTGTCTTCTATCCAACCGCTAAAATTCGAGCTTGCTTTCAGAATATGTCAAAATTTTTCCGGCGCTTCGCGCCGAGTTATATATGTATATATCACTTTTTCTGAATAGCATAAAGTAAAAAAGTCAGGAGATAAGGAATTACTCATGAATTGAATGATGAGAAATCGGTTGCGCAGATAACTTAAATGATAAATTTTCTGCATATCAATATTGCATAGAATGAAAAATTTTTGAAATTTTATTTTGAAACCTTTCCTTCACCATCTTATAGAGCTCATTAAGATATGCTCTAAACTGCCTTTGTTTTCGCATATCTCCTAATTGTTCTCGAGATATTTGACTTCAAATTTTCGTATTGCGCCCCCCCCCAATTTTTTTTCTGAATCCGCTAGTGTATGTATCAAACCCGTTTATAACTTCTGTTCAACATGTTTTTTTATTGTAGCTTACCTCATGTTATTATTTTTCAGCTTCCACAGTGATCGAAAGCGGTCGAAAAAAATATTACTATCGGTCAAAGACAAGTGACCTTTATCGTTTCGATTTGTTCTGCCGACGTTTTAAAGAATTTTGCATACCTACAACCAGACATGATCTTGGGGGCTTTAGTGGGTTTTCATACCCCCAGTGTGAGCTTCGTTCATGCAATAGGCAGTAAGAAGACTCTGGGGGTCTCGATGGGATAAAATGGCCAAAAAATATCAAAAATAGCAATTCTAGGGGCAAGCGGCAATTATCGATTTCTGGTTGGGGTCCGCCAGATTCTCGAGGGGAGGGCTTCAGCCAGACCCCCTGACTCCTCCTCGCCCACCCCAGAAATATTTCCACCTTAAATCAGCGATTTTCCGCAAAAATTGTAAAAGAAGTTTCGATTTAAGCTAATTTAACGATCTTTCATGCCAAAAGTTGCAATTTTTTTGGGCCTCGAGCCAAACAGTCATTTTTCATTATTTTGTAATAAATTTCATTGATTTTTTGTTTTTAAAATTTTTAAGTTTTTTCTTCTACAAAGATAGCGCATCGTCGAAATGCTATGTAGAAAACGATGTTTTTTGATACCTATTCATCGATTTTGCTCATAAAGACAAATTAGAAAAAATTTTTGGTTTCGCACAGAATTCCCATGCTGTGCATGTGCGATACCTATGTATGTAGGTACTCGTCCCTAAAATCAAATTTGTGGATTTAATATTATCCTAGTTGTAGTATGCAAAATTCTCGGCTTACCAGATAGATGTAAATATTGTAGGCAGCAAGGAAATTCTGGGGATGTACTTTGGTAAAATTGCCAAAAATAATCGAAAAAAAGTTGCTATAAAATTGGATTCTAAGGGTCGTTCAGCAACTGCAGGGTATTTCAAGTTCTCGGAAGTGTGAATAAGAGACATCAGCAAGAAAATTCTGGGGGTCCGGTTGGGGTCCAAACTCCAAAGCCCAAAAATAGCCAAAACTAGCATTTCTGCCAGCTTCTTGTGACAATTATCGATTTTTGATGGCGGGGATCCGCCACATTCTGGGGGTCCAGACCATAGGTGGGCGGCACCAAAATTCTGGGGGGGGTGAAAAAATTTCTGGAAGGGGTGAAAAAATTTTTAAAGGTCAAAAAATGGTCTTAAAAGTGGTCGTATGGCGAAAAAAACACCATTTTTCGACGTTTCTCATCGAGCACTATCCAATGGCATCAAAAAATTGCTAAAAAACAAAAAAAATTTTTCTGGGGGGGGTATTTTGATTTCTGGGAATGGGTATTTCAACTTCTGGGGGTGCATACCCCCCAAACCCCCACGCCCATGTGTGGTCCAGACCCCCCTGACACCATGCCCACGTGTGGTGCATACGCCCTAAGCACCCCACGCCCACGTATGGAGAGAGTGAAGTAGACAAGTATGTATACATCCTACCTACTTATGCTCTTCATATAAATAGGATGCGCAAAACACGTAGCGACATACCTTTGAATGACAATCTCTAGTTATCTGACCAAAATCCGGGCAAGTTTGCCCGTTGGCTAACTTATAAACGAAAAAACGTTCTTTTTAATGGTATACGTGAAATATTTATTATCGAGTCCGATCCTTCTGATATTTTGCGTCAAAGTCACACATCAAAAATTTGAAGTTTTTGGCATACTGTAGCCTATATTCGCAATGTACGTATGAAATTTTACATTTATTGCATAGGTCATTGACTTATACATTAAGCGAAAAAAAATTTTTGAAAAAATGTTGAGTATTGCAGAAGATATTTTTAAAAAATGTTCGAGCAGTCAATTTTCGGATTTTGGGCATACTGTAGGTATAAACGGCGCTATATCTCACGAGAGCGCACGATATTATAAAAATTCCTTTTACATTTTTTCATTATCAACTGAGTGCTACCTTCGGTGAAAATTTGAGCGAAATCGGTGACTATCGATCGGCCCGAGTCGGTCGACCCTTATCTGCAGTCGCTG